>OY482670.1:107945432-108100432 GCA_960531455.1 Urophora cardui | reverse complement strand
CCGGGAGAATTCTATTTCCGGAGAACTTTAATATTATAATTTAATAATAGTTGAAAGTGTTAAGATAAGATGAATTATCATCTACAGAATATTTCCTGAAAGTTTCACTGAGCCTGGATAGACAACAAATTCTAACTAAAACCCAATTATCCGGATTTTAAAAATAGCAGCCACTCTAGGCAGTGGGTGGCAGTGGGTCGGCTTCAGTATAATGCGCCCGCCGTATTTATTTTCAAACGACTGGAACTTTCGGGAAATCTTCTATGGATGTTAATTTTACTAATTATAACACTCCCGATCATATAATTCGAGAAAGGAAATTTTGCTGGCTGGGGCTATTTTTTTTAAAGCGCGGCCAAATGCCGCCAACGCAAAAGTTTGTTCTACTCAAAAGTACTGTGGATCGGTCCATAAAGAGTTATTTTTTTAAAGCATGGCCAGGGCCGGGTGCATTAAATTGAAATCTCTTCTGCGGGGCAGCAGACGCGAAGACATACTGCGGTGGAAAACAGTATGGACATGGGTACAAAGAAAAGCAATTGTTAGTGTGATAATTATTACAATGAAATCATATTTATTAGATAGTAACAGCGAACCCCAGCGGGTTAGGGGATCTAGAATATACCCGTTGTAAGGAATGCCTGTCGTAAGTCGCGACTAAAATCCACCGGCCTAGAAGGTTGATTATGGCCAGAAAAAATCGTTCGCACGACAGTCGGGCTAGTGTCAGAAGGGACTAGCACCCGAGCGTACCGGATTTATCCGGCAAAGGACTGTCACATCCCCTACACTCCCCAAAACCTTCGGGGAGTGTCTTGGTGGCTACAACAACAACAACATGAAGTTAATTGTATTGCAGATACATACATACATATGTGCATATATCTCCACTGTTTTCAGGCAGAATTGTAACTCCATTAGCATTTATATAGAACAAACAGTGCCGATTTATTGTAAAAGAGAGTTCCGGATGCATTTCCGAACTTCAAAAAACCTTTTTGCGAGCCTATGCGAACGATTTTTAGATTGAGGAGGTTATCGCGAGGTGACAAAAGACTGACCAAAACGAAACCCAAAACGAATCAAAAGAAATTAAATAAGAAAAAAAAATATGTTTTATTTTATTATTTTTATGTTATATGTACATATATACACAATTAACAGCAATAATTTCCACCAATTTTATTATCATTTTAATTTTAATCCTTTTTATCCTTTGAATTTGAGGCTTGTGAATGTAAATAAAAATCAGCTGTTTGCCAAAGCTGTTGAACTCTGCAAATTTTGTGTTCGTTTACCTCTTACGATATTTTTCTCTTGTGAGAGGATAGGTGACATTTTTCTCCAACACCTGGCTGTTGGAGGCTGCTGAGTAAGTGCTGTTGGAGAAAGTACGCGAACAAAGCTAGTGATGTGGAAATGAAATGACGTTTCTAAGCAGGGCCACGGAGCGGAGCGAAGAGCTTAGGACCAGCTAGACTATAGAGAATAAAGGAAGCTTTGGGAAAATTATTAAACAGTCTACCACCCGTTGAAAAGATAGAGTTAGAGCCTATACACACTTGCGACTCAATCGATTTGGTCGAATAGGGCTGTTGTATTCACACTACGCCAACTATTTATTCGAATAGGTGGCAGCTATTCACACTAGAGACTAAATAGTCGGGTGATTGACAATGACATAGTGTTGCCAATGTTCACATTTTACACAGCAAATTTTACATTAGTGCTCTTCGTATAAAGTGACGAATTATTAAATTGCTTTTATCACTTTATCTGCATTCTTACATGAAAGCACCTTCTTGTCATCTGTCAACTTGATAAATAAATAAAAAATAATAAAATAAACAAAAAGTGCATACATTGTTTGGCTTTCTTTCTTATTAAACTAGCAACTAGCTGTCAAGTAAATGAAAAGAGAAAAACGGAAGGAATTACGCTCATAAAGAACGAAACGAACAGAAGTACAAGATACGGAAAAATAGTAAAAATTAGCCATTAATAATTTCCATTCAATTTCATTTTCATTATTTCTATTTTAAAATGCGATTAATGACATATTTGAAGAGAACAACAATATCAAGAAACACATGAAAACGGAAGTAAATATCCTTAGTTAGATAATTCTAGTTAATAACAAACCTTTTGTTTTTTTTTAAACATTTTGAAAATATTAATTGAAATATTCAATCTCTGCAATTTACCAAAAGTGAAATAAAAGTAGTGCTGTCAGCATGGCAACTCTTTCCACTACGAATATCACTGTTGTTGTTGTAGTCGTTCGACTAAATTGTCTCTAGTGTGAATACGTAGAAGGGCACCTTGCTGATCAAGCAGTTGTCCGACTGTTTCAGTTGGAATGAAATTGGGCTGCAAATCCAACTGTTTCAGTTGTTCGACTAATTGAATGTAGTGTGAATGCTTCCATACATTCCCATGCAAATCAACATTCGACTAAATCGATTGAGTCGCAAGTGTGTATAGGCTCTTATAGCCCAGTTAGTCGAGAACGTGTGGTCCGCTCGCTGACGCAAACGCCCGTATGCAATTTTTAGGATTTTTTGAGCCCGTAGCAAGCAGCTGTTTTACTCACACATATTTACATATATATAAAGTTTGTTTACATTTTGGCAGGGTTGCCATTTAGTCATTTTTGAGCAAACAAGATTTTTACTAATCTTCAGTGTTATGCGGATTACTCTTCAATACACAACTGTGCATTATTTGCCAAATGACAAGAAAATTCTAATTTAATCGTTTTTAAAGTTGTCGTTGACGACTTTTTTTTTTATTAATTTAGTTACTTTTTTACTGCTTAGTTGGTAATTAAAACACATTTTTCTTGTAATTTTGTTGCTGCCCAATATATTTCCATCACACCTTGGTGATAGTTATCAAGGGCTAAAACATAAAATAACAAAAAACACAGTCAGAACATTAAATTTACAATTGAAAATCCATAAAAAAAATTATATTGGGAAGCCACAAGATTCTCACAAAAATCTGTGTTTAATTAAGAAATCTGTACTGAGTTTCTGTAACTCATATCTTTTCTAGTATAAATAGGTGGTGACAAAGTGTGGATCGTATTAGTGTGACACCACTTTGATTTTGTTACAGAAACTCAGATTTATTGTGGCAATTTTTAACTTTTTAATGTAGAAAAATTGCAGAAGAAGACCACCAAGAGTTATCAATTAAGAAAATACCGCCACCATTGTGGATAAATACAATTTTTGCTTTAATTTTCAGTAATATCTTCATTTATTAGAAGTGTTCAATATCTCAAAATTTTTACATATTTTTACGAATAGTTACGAATTTATGTTCAATAACCCAAAAAATTTGCAAAAGGGAGCCAAATTGGGAGAGTAAGACCTCGAGAGAGTTGATAAACGCTGCAAGTAAAATTTTCACTTGCAACTACTAGCAGCTTTAAAAAAAATAGAAGTGTCAAAAATATATGATCACAAAAATTTCAATTGGAAATATACAAACATTTTAAACGCAAATTTATAATTGTGTACTAAGTTAGCGCAAAAACGAATTTGCTTTCCTAATGCCTATATGACTCCGTTCGGAGCCGGCATAAAACTGTCCAATGGTAGGAAAAACAAAAGGAGCACACCTCGAATTGGGAGAGAAGCTCGGCCATAAAACTCGTCAGAGTTATAATAGCGCAAAAACAATTCTTCTGTACGTTGAAAAGAGACAAATACTCCCTCAAAAAGAATTTGATTGACTTTAAACTAAATGAAAATAACTATTTCAAAAATTATTTTTTTTTTTGGAAATTTGAATTTAAATTACTGAAATAAATTATGAAACTCAAATGGCGGGATAGCTATGTATTCCATGTTATAAGGAGAAGCCAGTGCGCAGTATAATTTTTCTTCCGGACTTCTTCTTTCCCCTTACGTCCAAAGCAGAAGCTTACAAGAGGCAAATTTGAAATTTGTATTTCCATATATTTTTTATTTTAAATATAATTTGTTTTATAGTTGTTAAATTGAAAAATTTGTCAGAAAAGCTGCCGAATGTCAAAAAACCTACCGAAATACAAGCTGGCTCGTGGGTTTATAACCGCCTAGATGGTATTTTGTTTGGGTTTTTCAATATAGCTTGCACGCTTGCACCAACGCAAAACGATAGTGATGAATATTCAACAAAGAATGATCAATGATCATTTAGCAGTGAAACAAATTTACTGCAGGGTATATGTATACATACGCAAATGTCACTTTTCAGTTCTGCCAAATCAAAAAAGCACTGTGCTGCCAAATCAGCACGGAAAAAACAAATCGAACAGGGCGGATCAGAAATTGAACCAGCAATTTATCTGGTTTAATCGAGCTGAAATCTTTGTTGTTGCATTTACATGCAAAAATTTTTATCTGGGTTAGGATCACCGTATGTGAAACACGGCTGTTGTGGAATAGCCAAAGTATAATTTTGTTTTCCTAATTCAGTTATTTCCATTCATTTCCAATTTCAAAAATTTCAATTACAACCTAACCTAAAAATCAAATTGTCAAAACAGCGTATCAGCTGTTTTCTTGCGAATGTTTACGATTTTGTGTTCAATTACTTTGGTTGATAATTTTCTCTTTTTCTCGTTTTTACTCTTAATTTGACATTGACGCTCTTTTTGCAAGTACTTAGATAGATAGATAGATAGTTATACGGAGGATGAAACGCACCGCGACCTATTGGTCTATTGTGCCTTCCCACTCATTATAATACCTCCTCTACGCCAATCTCACATACAAATTTGAGTATTGCGTTTGGCTTTAGGGCTGGTATTTGGCTACTCTCAAGCTGATATTGCCCAAGTGTCCTCTGTCTCCTTCTAGATATGGCCGTGCATTCGAGGAGAATATGCTCAGCGGTCTCATCTTCCATATCACAGAACCGGCACAGGCTACTCGAGTAGATGCCTATTCTGTGCATGTGGCTTTTGAGTCTGCAGTGACCAGTTAAGAGTCCGGTCAGGATTCTCAGTTTGCTCTTGGGGAGGTCTATAATCTCCTTGAATCGTCTTTTATTGTACCCTCCCAGCAACAGTTTTGCCTGGCGCATTCCAGCAGATTGCCGCCAGTGTTGCTCCCTCATTGTAGATTCCTCAATCCTGAGCTCTTCCCGTATCGTATGTGGTCCTATACTTAGGAAAGGCTCGGGTCCTATTGGTTTTGCCGCCGCTGCCTCTCTGGCAAGGCCGTGAGTTCCTGGCGCCAAGTTCGTTAAGTTTTTCTATGCACTCTCGGACTAGCGATGAATTGATCTCATAGGACGCTAGCGCCCTGAGTGCCGCTTGGTTATCGCTCAGTATGGTAATTTTCTCGTCAAAGTATCCTCTCCTCAAATTTAGCTCTACGCACTGACTAATGGTGAATACCTCCGCCTCAAAGATGCTTGGAAAACGTCCCAGAGGCATGGATACCTTTGCTCTCGGACCACAGAAGCCAGCACCCCTACCTTCTGGTGTTTTCGAGCCATCAGTGTACCATATAATCGGGGTGTCCCTTAGAATGGCCTCCAGTCTGGAATCATTCCAGGTTGCTTTGTCCCCTAGCTCGATTCTAAAACGTTTCTCAAATTGGATGTACTTAGTCGTGTCATCTCTAGGAAGTAGGGAGATTGGGAGTTTCTCTCCCAGTCTCTTCATACCCTGAGTTGATAGGACCTTTCCTCGTCCACTTCCTTCCCTTGCTATATTTAGAAGGGTGCGCTTTACTGTTTGCTCTATGAAAATGTGTAGCGGGGTTAGCTCGAGTAGCACTTCCATAGCCGCCGTTGGGCATGTGCCCATCGCACCTGTGATGCACACGCAGGCCAGGCGTTGTATCCTGGCCAGTGTGCTCCTCACTGACGCTAGGTTGATCCTCGAGCCCCACGCAACTTCTCCGTATATAATTGTCGGTCTAACTATCATGGTGTACATCCATCTTAGCATTCGGGGGCTACAGCCCCATGATTTACCTGCAAGACGTCTGCACACCATTAGCGCTCTTGTAGCCTTAGATGTGGTGTGCTCCACATGTTCCCTCCATAAAAGCTTGGTATCAAAGATGACTCCTAAGTATTTTACTTCGGGAACAGTGGTTAGCATTACCCCATCCAGCCTAATCGGTCTCATTCCCGGTAGGGATCTTCTCTTTGTGAAGGGGATGATAGCTGTTTTTGCGGGATTCAAGTTAAGTCCCACTCCAGCACACCATCTTTTTGTTATTATAAGGGCCCTCTGTATGATGTCACAGAGGGTGTTCTCAAATTTACCTCTTGCAATTATGACGATGTCGTCCGCATATCCTTGACAACGGATTCCATCGTCCGTCAGTAATTGCAGAAGTTCGTCCACTATCAGGCTCCACAAGAGAGGAGATAGGACTCCTCCCTGCGGACATCCTTTGGTGGTTTTGACCTGTACTACGTCGTTACCTATTTGGGTTTCGGCTAATCTCGTGCGAAGCAGCGAGTCTATCCACCTGCATATAGGCTGCTGTACTTCTCTTCTCATTAGCGGCTGACTCACAGCGTCGTGAGACGCGTTGTCGAAGGCTCCCTCTATATCTAGGAAGGCGCAAAGCACCACTTCCTTATTGTCAAAAGCACCCTGAATTGTGTCAGCTAGCTCATACAGGGCCGTGTCCGTAGATCTGCCTGCCCTATATGCATGCTGTCCTGGGTGCAGGGGAAACCTATTCAGAGTGTTTGACCTGATCTCTAAGTCTATTATTTTCTCCATTGCTTTCAGAGCAAAGGAGGTAAGACTTATGGGTCTGAAGGACTTAGCCATAGAGTAGTCCTTTTTGCCTATTTTGGGTATGAAAACCACTTTTGCTCTACGCCACCCCGACGGGATATACACCAGCGCCAGGCTATCTCTCATAATGTGCATTAAGTGCACAATTACTACCTTATCCTTTTGCAACATTATCGGGTATATACCATCTACCCCCGGAGATTTGTATTTCTCGAAGGACCCTATCCCCCATCTGACGGCACTCCCCGAAATCAAGTTTCGTACGAAGCGCCAGTCTGAAGGAGTGGGTCTTATACTTCGAGGTACAATATCATCTACGGGGGGACGGCATCCGGGAAATGAGTTGCCATCAGGATAGTTCCCCTCTCTTCCTCCGTTTTGGTGTATTCACCATTTGGGAGTTTGATCGCTAGGTTTGTCTCCCTTTGCTCCCTTGATAAAATTTTGTGGAGTCTAGCCGCCACCGGGGTGGCTGATATCCCCTCACAGAATCTCCTGAAGCTTTCTCTCTTTGATTTTCTGATCTCTTTAGTGTACCGAGTGAGGTGTGTCTTGTATTCCTCCCAGTGGCCCGTGCGCTTGGCTCTATTGAAAAGCCTTCGCACTTTTTTCCTCATCACTGAGAGGTCTTTGGACCACCAAACGGTTTTACCCTGTTTGGGCCCAGATACTCGACAGCTGGATGTGAAGGCATCAACCAAGATTTGATTGAACCTGTTAACCCTACCCTCAAGCTCCGCACAACTATTAGTACTTTTTGTGCTAATACTAGCCAAATTCAACTCAGTTATGGATACATATTCCTCCCAGTTGGTATTTCTGGGGTTTCTCTTTACAATATAATTTCCTGGATTTACACCGACCGCAAACCGGATGATGCGATGGTCAGAGAGGGAGGGCTCATCTGAAACCCTCCACCCCGAGACAATGCCATCAGCCAATCCGCTGCCTAGGGTAATATCCAGTACTTCTTCTCTGACCCTAGTAACAAAAGTAGGTTTGTTTCCTATGTTGTATATACTTAGATCATAGCTCATGATAAACTCTAAAAGGGACTCACCTCTACGGTTTGTATCCGTGCTGCCCCACATGGTATTGTGAGCATTGGCGTCCCACTAGAGCTGCAAAACCATCGATAGTCGGACCACTCGATAGTTTCGATAGTCGAAAATAAAACTATCGATACTATCGATAGTTTTTTATGAATATTTCACTAAAATAAAAAGAGGGATGGTTTTTTTAGTTTTATTTCCAAAAAGTCTTTAATTTTTTACGGAAAACAATAATTAAATAAAAGATCAGATAAGAATTAGATACTTCATTTACACTGAGAGAAAAATCAACCAAAAGTTGGTTAATAGTACTAATTTCACACTTGAAATGGAATCAGTGTGAATTTTGTTTAATATTACCATTACCATTGTTGATATATTAGACAGTGTTTTTGGTTATATTAATCATGATATTTGTTGATATAACAAAATGTTCGTTCAAATCTTCAACCAATTTCTTGTTAGGTACTATTAAACAATTTGTTGGTTATATTTTTTGTATTTTTGTATTTTGTATTTGTAAAATTTTCTAGAAATTATAAATTTCATACAGAATATGGGCAAATTAAGAATGTATAACTAGGTTAGTAAATCATTAATGTTAGAATTAAATTTATATTTTGTGGAAGCTAAATCCACGTATGAAGAATTTGATAGACAATTAAATTCTTATAGTGCTCTATATATCGGAGCATTCATGGCATAATTAGTTTTAACTAGCTCCAAGAAAAAAACATCATGATTCCTTAAACTCCTTTGTGGGATATTAAAATAAATGCGTTCTAACAAGAACGGAGAATCAATATCGCCTCTTATTAAATCAAAAACAAAATTTGCCGAGATCAATGTCATTATAGATTCAAGAGATTTGAGCCTAATGAGCAAACATCTTGCTCCATAAGAGGGTATGGGTTCAGTGAATCTAAGAAAGCGTAACGCATACTTCAAGAAAACTTTTTGAATTCTTTCTAGTCTATTTGTATTGCACCGATAATAAGGTCTCCAAATGACAGCAGCATATTCAACTCTAGAGCGCACCAGTGAGGTAAATAGTAGTTTTAGCGTATATGGGTCCATGAAATCCGAACTAAAACGGCGAATGAAAGCCATCATTGAATAGGATTTTGCAATGACAAAGTTTAATTGGTTTTGAAATGAAAATCTCGTGTCAAATATTATACCTAAATCCGAAATCTCCTCTACATAAGATAATATAGAACCTCCGATATTATAGGAATTTCCAATGGCAGAATAAGATTTGGAGTAGGTCATTTGGAAGCATTTCTTAATGTTCAAGCTGAGCTTATTTTTACGACACCACTCAGAAAGATTATTAATATCTGATTGAAGACTTATAGCGTCAGACTGACACGTGATTCTATTAATTATTTTCAAATCATCCGCATATAAAAGAAATTGCGAGTATTTAAAACATTTTGAGATGTCATTAATAAAAATAATAAAACAAAAAAAAGTAATGGGCCCAGAATACTTCCCTGTGGTACACCTGAGGAAGCAATAAATGGTTGAGAGCACAAGTTATCAACTACCACTACATATCGACGATTTGTGAGGTACGATTTAATCCAAGCTAAAAATGTGGAGTGAAATTCCAGATTACCTAGCTTAGAAATCAGTAGCAGCACTGCTATGTATGATCTATAAGAGAGTGTTAATATGTTAACTGAATAACAAAGAAAATTCCAAATACTCACTCTCTCGCTCTCTGCAATTCGGGCCCAGCCATTCAACTTCGTCAAGCACAAACGGTGTTGAAGACGATGGTAACAACAGAGCCGAAGCCATAAAGCTTCGTAAATATTTTTACTTTTTTTTAGATATGAATTAACCAATATTTTCGTTAATATAACAAATATACATATGTTTGATATTGATTGTTACCAAAATATTGGTTAATGGTACAATGAAAATGTACATATTACATTTTTTCCTTTTGACATGAATAAATCAACCAATAAAACATTAACCAAGAAGTTGGTTGAAAAAACCATTGTACTTTTTTCTCTGTGTATGTATATAGCATTTTCTGGTTAAATTAAACCTTAAAAAGAGGGATGGTTTTGTTTACATTTTCCTTTTCAAAGTCTTTAATTTTTTTTAACGCATAACATTAATTAATTAAAAAAAGAACAACAAATAGGAATTAAATACTTCACTTATATATATAGCATTTTTTTGTTAAATTAAACCTTTTTCAATTTAAAATTTGCACTTGATTTGAAAAAGGTTTCATTTGACTTGAAAACGCTATAGTAATAAGAATAAAAGTAGTACATTTGTTTTTTAGCATCTTTGGCGCTGACTAGTACATAAGGCACATTGTTTATACATTTCATTAATGTAAAATACCGATAATCAAAAGGCACACTGTTTAAACATTTCATTAATGTAGAATACACTATGCTTTAAATAAATCAAAAAACAAAAAAAAACGAAGAATTTCAGTTATGGGGGAGGATAGGTATAGGCCTGCTGAGCACAGAACAATTTTTTTTTTTTAATTTTTTGTATGGTTACGTTTTTGAGATAATAGTAATTTTGTGTTTTTTGTTATCACTTTATTCAAAAATTATTTTCGCTGGAGTTACGCTTCTAACAATATACAACTTTTAGTAATTGAACCACACCTAGCTAAATGACATCTGGTCAATGTCAAAATTTTTATTTTTTTTTTGCGATTTTTGAAAAAGTTTTGATTTTCAAATTGTTATGGTTTGCTATCGATATCAATACTGATATCGATCATAAACGGGTTAATTTCGGTTGCTTAATTTTGTCTGTGTGGCAGCACCACTATTTCAGTAGTTTTTTAGTAGTTCCCAATAACTTCCAGTGAATGATGGCGACATGTTGGCATGAGAGAGAAAAGCATGTACATGTATTGGTGACGCGTGGCCAAACATGAAAGGTCGTCGCATGCATGGTTCAATTATAGAAGGTTTTTGCAGTACTATATACGGACATACATACATACACACTCCATGTAAAATTGGTTGTGTATTCTGTGATGCTTCTGTCAAAATCATAGCCGCCATTGTAGAAATCACATTGCGTCAAGATCAAATTGTCATAAGTTTTGACACAAGCACCACAATATGGAAAAAAAAATATAGGGAAAAGTCTGCAATCAGCTGTTTAGTAGGTTAACCTTCTATAAATTAGCCTTGGCCGCAAGTGAAGGAGAATGAGGTTGTATTATAGGGGTGGTTTCGATAGAATAGCTTACAATTTTTTTTTGCCGTCATTAACTTTCCTGTTCGAGTAATTTCATTTACCAATTATGGTGTTCTAGCAATAATAACGATTCGTATTTTCTCATTCAGTTACTAGATATTTCAAATGCGAAATTTTTCTTTGCTCAAATCCTGTAATTAATTCCCTTTTTCCTCCATTAAGTGTTTAAACAAAATTTAAGTGAGTGGGTTTATCCGAAATTTACATTGATTTTTTTTTTTATTCTTCGAGATGATTATATGGTATTGCTTCATTTTTTTTAGAACCCGAGCTTTATAGATCGCACATAAATTTTTCTTCAAATCTGGCAAGCTATCGAGCCGACCTCTATGAGTAGGCATCATGAGAAATTTCCCCTCCGAATCTTCACAATCGTTCCAATGGCGGGAGATGCACAAGTATTGGTGATGGACAAACTGGTTCTTCCAGGGTTGCCATGAACACTTCGTAATGTGAAAATACGTAACACGGTTATTCGGTGACTTGGTACTTTCAAATGCATATTTTATAAAATATTCTCATGCGCTCCATACAATTTTAAAGTTTTACATAGTTCTCAGAAAA
This sequence comes from Urophora cardui, assembly GCA_960531455.1. Lineage (NCBI taxonomy): Eukaryota > Metazoa > Arthropoda > Insecta > Diptera > Tephritidae > Urophora > Urophora cardui. The sequence continues at coordinate 108,088,798 of OY482670.1, read as the reverse complement.
TTAATTACTATTGTTTCATCAACCAGATTTTCCTGTCCTACCGATTTCATAATTTGAGCGTAGGACAACAATGGGCCATATTGATAAGATTAAGGCAAATGCTTTTGCTGGAAATTGCAGAAATTTGACATAAATCTGAATGAACCAAATTTCAAAATTTGAGTAAAATATCTGAGATCTTAAACAAATGCAGATGCTTGGCTCTTGTTAATATGACCCAATGTCCATTATATTCCCAATGCACACTAATAGGATTTTACAGTAGCAAATTTTCTAGGGCACGAATACAATCGATTATTTTGAAATAGTTTCATGGGAAAAATGCTTGAGGCATCTTATTCCGAAAGTTTTGGTAATTTTTTTTTTTGTGTGTCATGGCAACCGTATTCTATCTCGCTTGTGTCATTGCTAGCGTCATACCATGATGTAGACATTCGGGTAACCGTAAAGTCACGCCACTATTATGCACACGTCACTACATTGTTATACGGCACTACATTGTTATACGATAGGAAACGGGACCCTTCCAAACAAATACAGAAAAAGGGGAAGTGAGCGTCTAGCTAGGCACGCTTGATTAGAAGTTTTAAGATAGTAGAGAGTTGATAGAAGTCAGTGATTGCGTGCGGACGCGCGTGTGTAGATACATATATACGAATTATATCAAGGCAGTTCTAATGATCGTGTTTTTTTTTCTAAAATTTAAAATTAAATTGCCAACACTTTTAAACTATTTGAGTGCACATTTGATATGTAGACTTCATTTATTTCACTATGCACAAGAATGAATATTAATATACGGTCTATGAGCGTTAACTTATGCATATGGTTATAGAGAGTTTTCACTGAAAAGCTTGTAGAAAACGAAAGAATATGTAAGAGAAGACCACTAAAGGCAAGTAATAGTTGTAATATTAAATTTTAACAAACAGAAAAAAAATAAACATGAAGAGAAGAGTATTTGCAGCCCGAATAACTGTCATTTTACGAGCAGCTAAAAAGTGTGTTAAATGCATAAATAAAATAATACATATATCTAGATACGTGTGCGAACATACATACATATATAAAATAGCGGAGACAATGTTAACTATTATCAATAAGAAAAAAACCCAGAAAACAAATTAAACAAAGCAGTAACTAAATAAAACTAATAAAAAAATCAATAATAAAATAGAAAACTACCTACATATGTATACATTGCTATGTATATATTTAAGATGTGAAACAAGAATTAAATAAAAAGCGCCGCTTCACATTACAACAAAGAAATAAATAAGAAACAAAAAGCGTGTAAACAAACATACATACATGAAACTTAAATAATTTATTTTAGCAACCATATTATAGTAGATTATTGACAAGGGTTAAAACACAAAAAAAAAAAAAAAAAAAAAAAAAAAAAAAAAAACTACAAAAAATCTGATAAATACTTATCTATGCAGTAATCAAATAAAATCAAAATGATTGTTAAAAAAAAAAAAAAATAATGACATTTGTTCATTTAGTGCCGGGAAAGTAACGAACCAAAGGTAATACCCATGGTATAAAAAAACATACAGTGTCCCAGCACTAACAACAACAACAAGCATAAAGCCAAATCAACAGCAAAACAAACAACAGCAACAACAACAACATTTAATTGAACAACAGTACCCCAGCTAAATTTGTTATTTGCAACATTTTCGCCAACATTACGATTATTATTATTATCAGCAGCAGCAGCAACAGCGTTATCGGTTGCCGGTGTTTCCGCGTTTATAATTGCAAATACAGCAACAACAAGACCGACACCAAAAACCACCAACAACGACAACAACAGCAGCAACAATCACCGGCGCATAGTCCGTAAGAATTATATTTTTACTTGTTATTTAATTTCACTTTATTCTAGTAAAGTTGATGTACATACATATGTGCATATTTGTGTGGATTTGCCTTGCCTGTACATATATATATATACAGAGGCGTTAAGTATACTGAGTTACCACAAAACAAATTTTATGTTCAAAAAAAAAATTTTTGGCACAAGCACATACGCATAAATACGTACATATTACCATACAACAAAGACAAAGGTGTATAGCACTTAATATTTGGGGTTGGCTGAAAATCACCCTAATGCTCGAATGTAATATCGTTTTATCAAAAGGGGCGCCCTAATCTATATAATTTGTAGCATTAACACTTGAACGTATGGTATACTAACTATATAATGAAAGAAAATTGAGGACTTAGATTTTGAGAATAAGGAAAATGAATTCCAAATAAAATTTTGTAACTAAAATGGGAATGGTGACCACCCTAATTTAAAAGGCATAGGGATTTTCAGATACGGGGTCATCAAAATACAGGTGCACCGATGGCCAAGGATGAGGGTGGGCTAGTAAAGCACCAGCGCTGCAACAACACCAGCGGCGCACCACAGGTAAGGGGTTACTGGTATTCGGGTGCGACAGTAACCATGGATTAGGGTGGGACAAAAATGCACCGGCGCTGCAACAACATCAGCAACGCCACCCCCTTGTGAGTTCGGCCTTTAACTTTTTTTTGTTATTCATATATTTTAAATTTCAGCTTCTTTTATGTATTTTCAGATGCCTGTTAATAACCGGTCCTTCCGGTTGATTCAAATTAAATTCAAATTTAACGATTTTTTTTTGCGATATAAATATTCAAATTTAAATTCACTTTGACAGTTTTTTTTGACAGTGTTTATTCAAATTCAGTGCATATCGATTTCAACGTACATTCAAATTTACATTTTGGTGCAACGATTATTTTCTCGCCCGTCCGCGATTATTTAAATTTAACGTGCGCTCATCTATTTTTAAATTTTTCCGTCGATTGTCAGCATTTCCGTCCGATTTAAATTTCGGTTTAAATGTTTTGCTAACGTCCGTCTGATTTTAACGTACATATGTACGTTCAAAATTCATATTCAAATTTTAACGTCATTTTCCCTCGGTTCGTATTTATTTAAATTTAACTGACGCCTGGCCTTTTGAATTTGATTTTTCCGGGTTATCTTTTGAATATTTGAATTTTTCAACGGTCCGTCCGTGGCATCCGGCCAAACCGGATGCTATTTTCGTGTGATTTTTCTCGTTATTTTCAAAAAGGCATGATATGATTTTTTCTGTTTATGGCGCAGGACAGCAATGTAGGCAAGAACCCCGCCCAGCCGACAATGACTAGCCACAGTGCAACCCTAGATCATGCCGACCGCCATGCATTGCTGCTCCACTCGTATAGAATGCGTATCCATAACAAAATTAAGTTTTTTATAAAAACTTGTAAAAATCAGAAAAGTTTTATATTTAAAAAATTAGCCCGTTTAATTGTTAACGTAATATCAAGGATATCCGATAAAAACATTATTTTTAGCGATTTCTTTCATGTGAAACAAAAAGGATATTTTATGGACGAAAAACTCGGTTAGATGACTCATCCGTGTATACACGGTAGGCAGGAAGCGACGATAGGTTGCATGAAAATGTCGAGAAAAAAGGAAAGTGGGGTTGTGTTATGTGATGTTTATAGATGAAACATCCGTTGAAATTAAAATCCGAGCTGCTCCTTTTTCAAGGATATCCACATTTTTTGTTTTTTTTGAAAGGATCAAATATTGAGGAAATCGAAAATTCGCCACTGTCCAAATTTTTCCGATTTCAATACATTATTTGGTCGCTAAGGGATACAAAAAAAGGTATTAAAAAGAAAAAAGGACACCTGTAGTGGAAAAATCCAACGTGAACAGAACCCAAAGGATAACCACTGAAATATAAAATAACACAAAAAGTACCCACTTTAATTTGCGTATAACTCCTAAAATATATATATAGGGCGTCGTTTTACAACTTTTTTTTTGCAAAACACTATAGACTTCTTGCGCGGCCTTAAACTTCTCATATTCAATAGTACTGCCTTTAAAATAAGAAACAATTTGCTCGCACAGCTAGTATCTGACAATCAGTATTCTTCTCTTGGGACAAAACTACAAGAATGAATAGGGATAACCATCGATAGTGGAAAAAACTATCGATAGTGACACGAAATAAAAACTATCGATACTATCGATAGTGCCATCGATAGTTTTGCAGCTCTACGTCCCACCCTATTATCAGCGGGAGTTCTGCCCATCTGCAGTACTCGACCAGGTCTCTTATTATTAACGGTGGGATCTCGTCCTCTCCGGCGAAGTATGCAGATGCGAAGACCACGTCCACCCTTTGCCCACCTTTGGTCATCGTCGCATGCACTGCCACCAGATCTCGATTTAGAAACTCTGTAATGCAAAAATAATTAATGTTATTTCTAAGCACTACACAAGCTCTGGGTCTATCGTGGGATAAGTCCCAAATTACCTTATTATTTTTCTCCTTTAGCTCTCTGACGCCTCCCGCGTACACCCATGGCTCCTGTATGAGCGCTATTCCCAGATCTTCCGAGGCAAACCCCCTCGCGATGACTGCCGAGGCAGCTATGGCGTGATGGAGGTTGATCTGGGCAATAGTGGTGTTCTTGGCGGTTAGCTCAGGAGGTCGTCCTCACCCTCATCTGACATCTCCAGTTCGCCGCTGCCCTCCAGATTCAGGTTGTCGAGAGCAAGGCCCTCCAGAGTGCCCTGGGATTCCGGAAACGCGGCGGCGGGATCTACTTCACACCGTGGTGTTGGTATTTCCTCCGGTGTTGACATACTAATACCCGATGAGGTAGGGGGTGGTGCAGCGCAGGTTGCACTTTGGTCTTCCACCTCCATTCCCTCTCCTTGTCTCACACTTGAACTGGCTTCCGCACCTTCCACTGGCTTTTCAATCCAGGGCTTCACGATTGTCTGTCCGTAGCGGTAGAAGATGCGGTAGTTTCTCTCCTTAATAGCAGCGTGGGAGGCTTCATCAATGGCCATATTTAGGCGTAGCCCTGTGCCTTCCACGCTGCTGCTGTAGATTCTCCAAAGGTGCGTCGGGAGGCCCCGGTTCTGAGATGAGACCAGAGCCATTGCGAAGTCTGGTCGATCATTGGCAACGTAGGGGAGGTACACCGTTGCTCTATGTGTAGGTGGTATATCGTCTCCCCTTCTGACCTCCAAAGCCACTCCGTTCCACCTCTCCAACCTCGTAACTGCTCCTCTGAGCCAGTCTGCTGTTTCTTCGTCCACACAGTCTATAATAAGTAGACCGGGCCGAAAGAACAGTCCATAAAAGGACAGCGGCTGCGTCCATCCCTTGGCAACCTCGACCATTATGGCATCCTGTATAAACGTTTGGTCCTCCTGACTCAGGAATTCCGCTGGGTAGTTCCTGGGGAGCACACATACCCTAACGCCCCGTAGTGCGTCTGCGTATCTGGGCATCCCTACCACCTGCGGAGGTCCTGAGGGAGGTGCCATTCGCGCTCCAGTAGCCCTGGGCAGATTGGAAGTGGGAGCACCTGCTCGCTGCCATTTGGAGTCATTACTGGCTTCCGGAGTGATATGCCAGCTCTTCCTCTTGCTTGAGGGTGCAGGTTTTAAATTATTCTACCCGCTGACGGCTTGCTGTGTCCCGCTGCCCGAGGGCCGTTCCTCTGCCTCCGTAGCGCGCTGCTCGCTTCCTCGCCCAGGGGCGGGTGCAGGCCTAGCTGCGTTGCTGGCTGAGGTCATTGGCTCTCTATTGGCTAGCTGTGCACTGCATTTACCTTGGTGCTCTAGCGCTAATTCGCGAGCCTCCGTAGGGGTCTTGCCGTCCTGCAGGTATCTGATATACCAGTTTGCAGCCGAGCCATTCATTCCCTGCCTATTAGGGTCATTCAGGGCTCCAGGCTGCCCGGGTGCTGGTATAGGTAGCCTCTTTCCTCTCCTCTTCCTCCTCCGCTTATGACCTCCACTGGCCCCCTGTCCGCGTCCGTCTTGAGCGACGGCCGAATCTCCCGGAGGTGATCCCGCTCTTCGCCCCGATGGACTGCTGGGAGCAGGTGGCCCGTGTTGGTCAGGGAATAGCTCATTAGTCCCGCGACCAGTAGCTGGTCTCGCAGGTTCCGTCCCGTCCTGACCGCTCCTGCCGTCTGTGGTTAAAAAGCCACTGGCGGGTGCAGTCGAGTTTGAGTCACGTTTTGTCCCGTCCATCCCGCTCGACTCCCCAGCGGTTGTGACACCGCTGGAGGGTGCAGGGAAAAGTCCGTCTGGTCGGGTTTTCATGGGCCCGCGACCGTCCGCTTTATGGCTTTCCGGTCTAGCAGGTGTTAAATTGTACTGCCCGCTCCACTGCACAGTGGTTTTAGGGCCACTGGAGGGTGCAGGTGGGTTCGTCGCACCAGCACTCGTTGTCGCCATTTCCTCATCCTCATCCCTGGCGTGCTCCTTGAAGAGGGCGGCCTCCTCAGGAGTAAGGCCCACCAGGAATGATTTTGAGGCTCTGCGCGTCCTCTGGCTGGTAGGGAAGTCATTGTCCTTGTCCTCGGTCAGGTTTCTGTTGGCGTCAGTGTTAGTTTGTCGCTGTTCTCGTTGGGTTTGTTGTAGTCGTTGTAACTGTGGTCTTTGTTCTTGTTCCTGTCCTTGTTGATTTTGGTTGTTGTTCACTGGTCCGGATTCTGGTTTGTTTTTTTTGTTGTTTTTTGCTTGTTTGGTTTGTATTCATCTTGTTTGTACGACCGTCTGCTCGACAAGGCAAGCTCGCGATCAAATTTATATTCTGAAGGTACTGTGTGTCAGCCACGGCAGAGCCTCTTACCTTGGTAAGGCCATAGTTACTCCCCAAGGTGGCCCGGTATCAGGGAGGCGCCGTTCGACTACAGCCTGATTAACCTCCCGGCTGCAAACTTCCAATAGGCACGGTGACGCATGACACCCTGGATTGGGAGGGGGTAGATCTTGGTCATCGCCGTCAAAGAGGTCTGGACTACTCTGAGGTTGCCCTCAGTTATAGCCCTTACCTGTTGACTGCGACTTAAGCCCCCGCATCGCGGCAAGATATCTACCCTTCGCGAGGGTTGCAAGTACTTGCAAGTAAAGTTGTTGAACAAAGCTATTATCTTGTTATTAATTTATATATATATATTTATATTTTGTTTGGGATTTAAAAAAAATTTATAAACGTTTTCTTTCCTTTCTTTTTAAAAATTAAAGTAATAATAAACGTTTCGTTTAAGTAGACATACTATTTTTTCCATGTGAACACATATATGTATATTCGATAACATTTTACAATCTTTGTTATGGTTTGCTATCGATATCAATCCTGATATCGATCATAAACGGGTTAATTTCGGTTGCTTAATTTTGACTGTGTGGCAGCACCACTATTTTAGTAGTTTTTCTTATGGCCTGGTTATGCTACCAATCAAGCTGGTCGAGCACCGTGTAATTGTTGTTGTGCACTCCGACGGTGAGAGAATTTTCGGACTCTCACATCCAGCAAACTTGCTGTGTGAAACAGGCAGCCAGCAAACGAGGTTTCAGAGGTAATAATGTGTTATGTTGTGTATGTGCTCAGTAATTATCATGTGTTATGTTGTGTATGTGCGCTCCAATCACGAAATGTTTCCGATTTTGATTGGCAATGTTGATTGGTACCATAACCACAGCATTAGTAGTTTCCAATAACTTCCAATTAATAATGGCCGACGTGCTGACATGGTGAAGAAGAATGGTGACGCGTGGCCAAACATGAAAGGTAGTCGCATGCATGGTTCAATTATAGAAGGTTTTTGCAGTACTATATACGGACATACATACATACACACTCCATGTAAATTGGTTGTGTATTCTGTGATGCTTCTGTCAAAATCATAGCCGCCATTGTAGAAATCACATTGCGTCAAGATCAAATTGTCATAAGTTTTGACACAAGCACCACAATATGGAAAAAAAAAAAAAAAAATAGGGAAAAGTCTGCAATCAGCTGTTTGGTAGGTTAACCTTCTATAAATTAGCCTTGGCCGCATGTGAAGGAGAATGAGGTTGTATTATAGGGGTGGTTTCGATAGAATAGCTTACAATTTTTTTTTTGCCGTCAGTAACTTTCCTGTTCGAGTAATTTCATTTACCAATTATGGTGTTCTAGCAATAATAACGATTCGTATTTTCTCACTCAGTTACTAGATATTTCAAATGCGAAATCTTTCTTTGCTCAAATCCTGTAATTAATTCCCTTTTTCCTCCACTAAGTGTCTAAACAAAATTTAAGCGAGTGGGTTTATCCGAAATTTACATTGATTTTTTTTTATTCTTTATTCTTCGAGATGATTATATGGTATTGCTTCATTTTTTTTAGAACCCGAGCTTTATAGATCGCACATAAATTTTTCTTCAAATCTGGCAAGCTATCGAGCCGACCTCTATGAGTAGGCATCACGAGAAATTTCCCCTCCGAATCTTCACAATCGTTCCAATGGCGGAGATGCACAAGTATTGGTGATGGACAAACTGGTTCTTCCAGGGTTGCCATGAACACTTCGTAATGTGAAAATACGTAACACGTGGTTATTCGGATACTTAGTACTTTCAAATGCACATGTTATAAAATGTTCTTATTCGCCCTATACAACTTTAAACTTTTTTTTATTCGCAGAACATTAAATAATTAATTACCACACATTTGTACTGCTGTTTCATTAATCAGATTTTCCTGGCTCTTACCATTTTTATAATTTGAGCGTAAGACAACAATGTTTACTGATATTCCCAATGTACACTAATAGAATTTTACAGTAGCAAATTTACTAGGGCACGAATATAATCGATTATTTTGAGATAGTTTCATGGGAAAAATGATTGAGGCATTTTATTCCGAAAGTTTTGGTAATTTTTTTTTGTGTAACATGGCAATCGCATTCGATCTCGCTTGCGTCATTGCTAGCGTCATACCATGATATAGACATTCGGGTAACCGTAAAGTCACGCCACTATTATGCACACGTCACGACACCACTGCAGGCTATACGAAAAGAAACGGACCTGTGGTCGTAGAAATTCGCGATAATGACATTCAGTTTGTTTTCGACAACGATACTAAAAGGCGGAGACCGATAATAGTGATATTACTGGCGAACTATACTCTAAAATAAACTTAAGATTTTTACTGGGGTCGCTAGTTGCATTTTGTTTCGTGGGATCTGAATCACAAAGTTGTAAACCAAAAATATACGTATTTCTGCTCTGTAGTAAAAACTGGTTAAAAGTGAAAAGAGTAGTAGCAGCTATAAGAAAATCAAAAGAAGAAATTATGTTGTAAATACTGAACACATATCGCAGAAGGCGAAAGGACAAGCGAGCGAAATATCTGTACATTGAGGAAACTGGCAGAAAAGTGCATCAAAACCCATACACAAAAGAAATCAAAGCAACTCTAATAACTACTGGCATCCCGCAATATCAATGATAAGATAAATATACAATAAAACTGCGCATAATTGTGCGTCGATAAAGTATAAATTAGAAAGGATTGTGTTTGCATTTTCTTTACAATCATTGTAAACTGACTTTGCGCGACAGAGCGTTATAGCAATCCACCAACTACTACTTCGAAAGCTACATTCTGGGAGAGAAGCATAAACAACCGATTACAAGCAACAACAACAAAATTTAAATACGACCAATGTACTAATAGTACGAGTGAAGTCCTTAGTGCCACAACAACACCAACAGTTGCAGCAGATCGGTGGCACCACCACTAAAGGTGCACCGCAACGGGTGGTGAGTCAGGTGCCAGACGTGTCGCGGATATGTATATTTTGTATTTAGATAATTAATTAAATTAGAACAACAACCATATGCATACATATATGTACGAAGGCGTGATATGAATGTGTATACCCAGGCAGCATTTTCTTGTGTTTTGAGCGGAAAGGAGTTCTGATTGAACCGAATTTAAAACCGTTTCCCATTAAATGCAACTGTCCGGATAAGAATCCGTAGGGTACAAAAATTTTAGGCATTTATTTTGTTTTCGGATTTATCCCTGATCGAATTCAGATATAATCGTCTCAATGTTGCGTGGGTACATGCATGGGTATATGTATGTATATGCATATGTTCCTTATTTATACAACGAAATAAATCTATAAATTTTTTTGTATTTAAATATACGGTGTTATCTATATATATTTGTATATATATTTATACATATGTAAAGCAAATTAATATACATTTGAGTCCATATGAACTGATAGACATATGCATCAAACGTGGTTAACTCGCATTGGTTTCAATTTAGATAAATACGAGTGCACATACACTCCTTGTACATGCATGTGTGTATCACGTAAATAGACAAATAAGGAAGAAAAGGAATTTTCATTGATCACTATTTGGACTAGTTGAGGGTAACAAGAGTGGGAGAGCCGTGCAGGGAACATAACCAAGTTAGAGTGAATTGAAGAACCTGATAACATAAGCATTAAAATAATACATATATAGGCCACCAATAATATGATATAAAACAATAACAGAAAAGTTCCATCACCTACTCCTTTTCCCTTTTGTATATATGTGCTACATATATACATTATATATATATTCTTGCATAATTCTGATGGGGAAAATTACCCCCCTTTTTTTTTTTTTCTCATTTTCTTCTTTATCATCTAGCATCTAAGCTGATTTTAGTTATTTAATTTTCGAGATACTTAATAAGCGTTCGTAAATGTAAGCGATTATAACGAATCCACTGTAAAACATTTGAAATGTACTTGCATCTATACATATAGGATATTATGATGAATTTGACTATATGCCTGCATATGAGTATGTATGTAAGTTCAGATATTCCATTCCTTTTGTAATTGATTCCTAGCAGGCTCGAATAGATCAGTAGCTTTACACTAAGTTATATACGGAAGTAAAATCCTAGAATATACCTACATACATAGTTGGAATCCTTCTTTTTTTTGTATATACATGAGATGAATTGTTAATAAATTAAAATTAAAATGGGAATGTTGATCATCCTAATTTAAAAGGCATAGAGATTTCAGGTATGGGGTCATCGAAATATAGGTGCACCGATGGCCAAGGATGAGGGTGGGCTAATAAAGCACCAGCGCTGCAACAACACCAGCGGCGTAACACAGGTAAGGGGTCACTGATACTCGGGTGCGACAGTAACCATGGATTAGGGTGGGACAAAAACGCACCGGCGCTGCAACAACATCGGCAACGCCACCCCCTTGTGAGTTCGGCCTTTAACTTTTTTTTGATTGTTCATATATTTTAAATTTCAGCTTCTTTTATGTATTTTCAGATGCCTGTTAATAACCGGTCCTTCCGGTTGATTCAAATTAAATTCAAATTTAACGATTTTTTTTTGCGATATAAATATTCAAATTTAAATTCACTTTGACAGTTTTTTTTGACAGTGTTTATTCAAATTCAGTGCATATCGATTTCAACGTACATTCAAATTTACATTTTGGTGCAACGATTATTTTCTCGCCCGTCCGCGATTATTTAAATTTAACGTGCGCTCATCTATTTTTAAATTTTTCCGTCGATTGTCAGCATTTCCGTCCGATTTAAATTTCGGTTTAAATGTTTTGCTAACGTCCGTCTGATTTTAACGTACATATGTACGTTCAAAATTCATATTCAAATTTTAACGTCATTTTCCCTCGGTTCGTATTTATTTAAATTTAACTGACGCCTGGCCTTTTGAATTTGATTTTTCCGGGTTATCTTTTGAATATTTGAATTTTTCAACGGTCCGTCCGTGGCATCCGGCCAAACCGGATGCTATTTTCGTGTGATTTTTCTCGTTATTTTCAAAAAGGCATGATATGATTTTTTCTGTTTATGGCGCAGGACAGCAATGTAGGCAAGAACCCCGCCCAGCCGACAATGACTAGCCACAGTGCAACCCTAGATCATGCCGACCGCCATGCATTGCTGCTCCACTCGTATAGAATGCGTATCCATAACAAAATTAAGTTTTTTATAAAAACTTGTAAAAATCAGAAAAGTTTTATATTTAAAAAATTAGCCCGTTTAATTGTTAACGTAATATCAAGGATATCCGATAAAAACATTATTTTTAGCGATTTCTTTCATGTGAAACAAAAAGGATATTTTATGGACGAAAAACTCGGTTAGATGACTCATCCGTGTATACACGGTAGGCAGGAAGCGACGATAGGTTGCATGAAAATGTCGAGAAAAAAGGAAAGTGGGGTTGTGTTATGTGATGTTTATAGATGAAACATCCGTTGAAATTAAAATCCGAGCTGCTCCTTTTTCAAGGATATCCACATTTTTTGTTTTTTTTGAAAGGATCAAATATTGAGGAAATCGAAAATTCGCCACTGTCCAAATTTTTCCGATTTCAATACATTATTTGGTCGCTAAGGGATACAAAAAAAGGTATTAAAAAGAAAAAAGGACACCTGTAGTGGAAAAATCCAACGTGAACAGAACCCAAAGGATAACCACTGAAATATAAAATAACACAAAAAGTACCCACTTTAATTTGCGTATAACTCCTAAAATATATATATAGGGCGTCGTTTTACAACTTTTTTTTTGCAAAACACTATAGACTTCTTGCGCGGCCTTAAACTTCTCATATTCAATAGTACTGCCTTTAAAATAAGAAACAATTTGCTCGCACAGCTAGTATCTGACAATCAGTATTCTTCTCTTGGGACAAAACTACAAGAATGAATAGGGATAACCATCGATAGTGGAAAAAACTATCGATAGTGACACGAAATAAAAACTATCGATACTATCGATAGTGCCATCGATAGTTTTGCAGCTCTACGTCCCACCCTATTATCAGCGGGAGTTCTGCCCATCTGCAGTACTCGACCAGGTCTCTTATTATTAACGGTGGGATCTCGTCCTCTCCGGCGAAGTATGCAGATGCGAAGACCACGTCCACCCTTTGCCCACCTTTGGTCATCGTCGCATGCACTGCCACCAGATCTCGATTTAGAAACTCTGTAATGCAAAAATAATTAATGTTATTTCTAAGCACTACACAAGCTCTGGGTCTATCGTGGGATAAGTCCCAAATTACCTTATTATTTTTCTCCTTTAGCTCTCTGACGCCTCCCGCGTACACCCATGGCTCCTGTATGAGCGCTATTCCCAGATCTTCCGAGGCAAACCCCCTCGCGATGACTGCCGAGGCAGCTATGGCGTGATGGAGGTTGATCTGGGCAATAGTGGTGTTCTTGGCGGTTAGCTCAGGAGGTCGTCCTCACCCTCATCTGACATCTCCAGTTCGCCGCTGCCCTCCAGATTCAGGTTGTCGAGAGCAAGGCCCTCCAGAGTGCCCTGGGATTCCGGAAACGCGGCGGCGGGATCTACTTCACACCGTGGTGTTGGTATTTCCTCCGGTGTTGACATACTAATACCCGATGAGGTAGGGGGTGGTGCAGCGCAGGTTGCACTTTGGTCTTCCACCTCCATTCCCTCTCCTTGTCTCACACTTGAACTGGCTTCCGCACCTTCCACTGGCTTTTCAATCCAGGGCTTCACGATTGTCTGTCCGTAGCGGTAGAAGATGCGGTAGTTTCTCTCCTTAATAGCAGCGTGGGAGGCTTCATCAATGGCCATATTTAGGCGTAGCCCTGTGCCTTCCACGCTGCTGCTGTAGATTCTCCAAAGGTGCGTCGGGAGGCCCCGGTTCTGAGATGAGACCAGAGCCATTGCGAAGTCTGGTCGATCATTGGCAACGTAGGGGAGGTACACCGTTGCTCTATGTGTAGGTGGTATATCGTCTCCCCTTCTGACCTCCAAAGCCACTCCGTTCCACCTCTCCAACCTCGTAACTGCTCCTCTGAGCCAGTCTGCTGTTTCTTCGTCCACACAGTCTATAATAAGTAGACCGGGCCGAAAGAACAGTCCATAAAAGGACAGCGGCTGCGTCCATCCCTTGGCAACCTCGACCATTATGGCATCCTGTATAAACGTTTGGTCCTCCTGACTCAGGAATTCCGCTGGGTAGTTCCTGGGGAGCACACATACCCTAACGCCCCGTAGTGCGTCTGCGTATCTGGGCATCCCTACCACCTGCGGAGGTCCTGAGGGAGGTGCCATTCGCGCTCCAGTAGCCCTGGGCAGATTGGAAGTGGGAGCACCTGCTCGCTGCCATTTGGAGTCATTACTGGCTTCCGGAGTGATATGCCAGCTCTTCCTCTTGCTTGAGGGTGCAGGTTTTAAATTATTCTACCCGCTGACGGCTTGCTGTGTCCCGCTGCCCGAGGGCCGTTCCTCTGCCTCCGTAGCGCGCTGCTCGCTTCCTCGCCCAGGGGCGGGTGCAGGCCTAGCTGCGTTGCTGGCTGAGGTCATTGGCTCTCTATTGGCTAGCTGTGCACTGCATTTACCTTGGTGCTCTAGCGCTAATTCGCGAGCCTCCGTAGGGGTCTTGCCGTCCTGCAGGTATCTGATATACCAGTTTGCAGCCGAGCCATTCATTCCCTGCCTATTAGGGTCATTCAGGGCTCCAGGCTGCCCGGGTGCTGGTATAGGTAGCCTCTTTCCTCTCCTCTTCCTCCTCCGCTTATGACCTCCACTGGCCCCCTGTCCGCGTCCGTCTTGAGCGACGGCCGAATCTCCCGGAGGTGATCCCGCTCTTCGCCCCGATGGACTGCTGGGAGCAGGTGGCCCGTGTTGGTCAGGGAATAGCTCATTAGTCCCGCGACCAGTAGCTGGTCTCGCAGGTTCCGTCCCGTCCTGACCGCTCCTGCCGTCTGTGGTTAAAAAGCCACTGGCGGGTGCAGTCGAGTTTGAGTCACGTTTTGTCCCGTCCATCCCGCTCGACTCCCCAGCGGTTGTGACACCGCTGGAGGGTGCAGGGAAAAGTCCGTCTGGTCGGGTTTTCATGGGCCCGCGACCGTCCGCTTTATGGCTTTCCGGTCTAGCAGGTGTTAAATTGTACTGCCCGCTCCACTGCACAGTGGTTTTAGGGCCACTGGAGGGTGCAGGTGGGTTCGTCGCACCAGCACTCGTTGTCGCCATTTCCTCATCCTCATCCCTGGCGTGCTCCTTGAAGAGGGCGGCCTCCTCAGGAGTAAGGCCCACCAGGAATGATTTTGAGGCTCTGCGCGTCCTCTGGCTGGTAGGGAAGTCATTGTCCTTGTCCTCGGTCAGGTTTCTGTTGGCGTCAGTGTTAGTTTGTCGCTGTTCTCGTTGGGTTTGTTGTAGTCGTTGTAACTGTGGTCTTTGTTCTTGTTCCTGTCCTTGTTGATTTTGGTTGTTGTTCACTGGTCCGGATTCTGGTTTGTTTTTTTTGTTGTTTTTTGCTTGTTTGGTTTGTATTCATCTTGTTTGTACGACCGTCTGCTCGACAAGGCAAGCTCGCGATCAAATTTATATTCTGAAGGTACTGTGTGTCAGCCACGGCAGAGCCTCTTACCTTGGTAAGGCCATAGTTACTCCCCAAGGTGGCCCGGTATCAGGGAGGCGCCGTTCGACTACAGCCTGATTAACCTCCCGGCTGCAAACTTCCAATAGGCACGGTGACGCATGACACCCTGGATTGGGAGGGGGTAGATCTTGGTCATCGCCGTCAAAGAGGTCTGGACTACTCTGAGGTTGCCCTCAGTTATAGCCCTTACCTGTTGACTGCGACTTAAGCCCCCGCATCGCGGCAAGATATCTACCCTTCGCGAGGGTTGCAAGTACTTGCAAGTAAAGTTGTTGAACAAAGCTATTATCTTGTTATTAATTTATATATATATATTTATATTTTGTTTGGGATTTAAAAAAAATTTATAAACGTTTTCTTTCCTTTCTTTTTAAAAATTAAAGTAATAATAAACGTTTCGTTTAAGTAGACATACTATTTTTTCCATGTGAACACATATATGTATATTCGATAACATTTTACAATCTTTGTTATGGTTTGCTATCGATATCAATCCTGATATCGATCATAAACGGGTTAATTTCGGTTGCTTAATTTTGACTGTGTGGCAGCACCACTATTTTAGTAGTTTTTCTTATGGCCTGGTTATGCTACCAATCAAGCTGGTCGAGCACCGTGTAATTGTTGTTGTGCACTCCGACGGTGAGAGAATTTTCGGACTCTCACATCCAGCAAACTTGCTGTGTGAAACAGGCAGCCAGCAAACGAGGTTTCAGAGGTAATAATGTGTTATGTTGTGTATGTGCTCAGTAATTATCATGTGTTATGTTGTGTATGTGCGCTCCAATCACGAAATGTTTCCGATTTTGATTGGCAATGTTGATTGGTACCATAACCACAGCATTAGTAGTTTCCAATAACTTCCAATTAATAATGGCCGACGTGCTGACATGGTGAAGAAGAATGGTGACGCGTGGCCAAACATGAAAGGTAGTCGCATGCATGGTTCAATTATAGAAGGTTTTTGCAGTACTATATACGGACATACATACATACACACTCCATGTAAATTGGTTGTGTATTCTGTGATGCTTCTGTCAAAATCATAGCCGCCATTGTAGAAATCACATTGCGTCAAGATCAAATTGTCATAAGTTTTGACACAAGCACCACAATATGGAAAAAAAAAAAAAAAAATAGGGAAAAGTCTGCAATCAGCTGTTTGGTAGGTTAACCTTCTATAAATTAGCCTTGGCCGCATGTGAAGGAGAATGAGGTTGTATTATAGGGGTGGTTTCGATAGAATAGCTTACAATTTTTTTTTTGCCGTCAGTAACTTTCCTGTTCGAGTAATTTCATTTACCAATTATGGTGTTCTAGCAATAATAACGATTCGTATTTTCTCACTCAGTTACTAGATATTTCAAATGCGAAATCTTTCTTTGCTCAAATCCTGTAATTAATTCCCTTTTTCCTCCACTAAGTGTCTAAACAAAATTTAAGCGAGTGGGTTTATCCGAAATTTACATTGATTTTTTTTTATTCTTTATTCTTCGAGATGATTATATGGTATTGCTTCATTTTTTTTAGAACCCGAGCTTTATAGATCGCACATAAATTTTTCTTCAAATCTGGCAAGCTATCGAGCCGACCTCTATGAGTAGGCATCACGAGAAATTTCCCCTCCGAATCTTCACAATCGTTCCAATGGCGGAGATGCACAAGTATTGGTGATGGACAAACTGGTTCTTCCAGGGTTGCCATGAACACTTCGTAATGTGAAAATACGTAACACGTGGTTATTCGGATACTTAGTACTTTCAAATGCACATGTTATAAAATGTTCTTATTCGCCCTATACAACTTTAAACTTTTTTTTATTCGCAGAACATTAAATAATTAATTACCACACATTTGTACTGCTGTTTCATTAATCAGATTTTCCTGGCTCTTACCATTTTTATAATTTGAGCGTAAGACAACAATGTTTACTGATATTCCCAATGTACACTAATAGAATTTTACAGTAGCAAATTTACTAGGGCACGAATATAATCGATTATTTTGAGATAGTTTCATGGGAAAAATGATTGAGGCATTTTATTCCGAAAGTTTTGGTAATTTTTTTTTGTGTAACATGGCAATCGCATTCGATCTCGCTTGCGTCATTGCTAGCGTCATACCATGATATAGACATTCGGGTAACCGTAAAGTCACGCCACTATTATGCACACGTCACGACACCACTGCAGGCTATACGAAAAGAAACGGACCTGTGGTCGTAGAAATTCGCGATAATGACATTCAGTTTGTTTTCGACAACGATACTAAAAGGCGGAGACCGATAATAGTGATATTACTGGCGAACTATACTCTAAAATAAACTTAAGATTTTTACTGGGGTCGCTAGTTGCATTTTGTTTCGTGGGATCTGAATCACAAAGTTGTAAACCAAAAATATACGTATTTCTGCTCTGTAGTAAAAACTGGTTAAAAGTGAAAAGAGTAGTAGCAGCTATAAGAAAATCAAAAGAAGAAATTATGTTGTAAATACTGAACACATATCGCAGAAGGCGAAAGGACAAGCGAGCGAAATATCTGTACATTGAGGAAACTGGCAGAAAAGTGCATCAAAACCCATACACAAAAGAAATCAAAGCAACTCTAATAACTACTGGCATCCCGCAATATCAATGATAAGATAAATATACAATAAAACTGCGCATAATTGTGCGTCGATAAAGTATAAATTAGAAAGGATTGTGTTTGCATTTTCTTTACAATCATTGTAAACTGACTTTGCGCGACAGAGCGTTATAGCAATCCACCAACTACTACTTCGAAAGCTACATTCTGGGAGAGAAGCATAAACAACCGATTACAAGCAACAACAACAAAATTTAAATACGACCAATGTACTAATAGTACGAGTGAAGTCCTTAGTGCCACAACAACACCAACAGTTGCAGCAGATCGGTGGCACCACCACTAAAGGTGCACCGCAACGGGTGGTGAGTCAGGTGCCAGACGTGTCGCGGATATGTATATTTTGTATTTAGATAATTAATTAAATTAGAACAACAACCATATGCATACATATATGTACGAAGGCGTGATATGAATGTGTATACCCAGGCAGCATTTTCTTGTGTTTTGAGCGGAAAGGAGTTCTGATTGAACCGAATTTAAAACCGTTTCCCATTAAATGCAACTGTCCGGATAAGAATCCGTAGGGTACAAAAATTTTAGGCATTTATTTTGTTTTCGGATTTATCCCTGATCGAATTCAGATATAATCGTCTCAATGTTGCGTGGGTACATGCATGGGTATATGTATGTATATGCATATGTTCCTTATTTATACAACGAAATAAATCTATAAATTTTTTTGTATTTAAATATACGGTGTTATCTATATATATTTGTATATATATTTATACATATGTAAAGCAAATTAATATACATTTGAGTCCATATGAACTGATAGACATATGCATCAAACGTGGTTAACTCGCATTGGTTTCAATTTAGATAAATACGAGTGCACATACACTCCTTGTACATGCATGTGTGTATCACGTAAATAGACAAATAAGGAAGAAAAGGAATTTTCATTGATCACTATTTGGACTAGTTGAGGGTAACAAGAGTGGGAGAGCCGTGCAGGGAACATAACCAAGTTAGAGTGAATTGAAGAACCTGATAACATAAGCATTAAAATAATACATATATAGGCCACCAATAATATGATATAAAACAATAACAGAAAAGTTCCATCACCTACTCCTTTTCCCTTTTGTATATATGTGCTACATATATACATTATATATATATTCTTGCATAATTCTGATGGGGAAAATTACCCCCCTTTTTTTTTTTTTCTCATTTTCTTCTTTATCATCTAGCATCTAAGCTGATTTTAGTTATTTAATTTTCGAGATACTTAATAAGCGTTCGTAAATGTAAGCGATTATAACGAATCCACTGTAAAACATTTGAAATGTACTTGCATCTATACATATAGGATATTATGATGAATTTGACTATATGCCTGCATATGAGTATGTATGTAAGTTCAGATATTCCATTCCTTTTGTAATTGATTCCTAGCAGGCTCGAATAGATCAGTAGCTTTACACTAAGTTATATACGGAAGTAAAATCCTAGAATATACCTACATACATAGTTGGAATCCTTCTTTTTTTTGTATATACATGAGATGAATTGTTAATAAATTAAAATTAAAATGGGAATGTTGATCATCCTAATTTAAAAGGCATAGAGATTTCAGGTATGGGGTCATCGAAATATAGGTGCACCGATGGCCAAGGATGAGGGTGGGCTAATAAAGCACCAGCGCTGCAACAACACCAGCGGCGTAACACAGGTAAGGGGTCACTGATACTCGGGTGCGACAGTAACCATGGATTAGGGTGGGACAAAAACGCACCGGCGCTGCAACAACATCGGCAACGCCACCCCCTTGTGAGTTCGGCCTTTAACTTTTTTTTGATTGTTCATATATTTTAAATTTCAGCTTCTTTTATGTATTTTCAGATGCCTGTTAATAACCGGTCCTTCCGGTTGATTCAAACTAAATTCAAATTTAGCGATTTTTTTTTGCGATATATATATTCAAATTTAAATTCACTCTGACAGTTTTTTTTTGACAGTGTTTATTCAAATTTAGTGCATATCGATTCCAACGTACATTCAAATTTAAATTTTGGTGCAACGATTATTTTCTCGTCCGTCCGCGATTATTTAAATTTAACGTGCGCTCATCTATTTTTAAATTTTTCCGTCGATTGTCAGTATTTCCGTCCGATTTAAATTTCGGTTTAAATGTTTTGCTAACGTCCGTCTGACTTTAACGTACATTCAAAATTCATATTCAAATTTCAACGACATTTTCCCTCGGTTTGCATTTATTTAAATTTAACTGATGCCTGGCCTCTCGAATTTGGATTTTTCGGGTTATTTTGAATTTTCGAATTTTTCAACGGTCCGCCCGTGGCACCCGGCTAAACCGGATGTTGTTTTAGTGTGATTTTACTCGTTTTGGTTTGAAAAGGCATGATATGAATTTTTTCTGTTTATGGCGCAGGACAGCAATGTAGGCAAGAACCCCGCCCAGCCGACAATGACTAGCCACAGTGCAACCCTAGATCATGCCGACCGCCATGCATTGCTGCTCCACTCGTATAGAATGCGTATCCATAACAGATGGCGCCCAACGTGCTGACTCGATGGCTTTTTGGTCAGCCAGTGACGTCTTACTATCTCGCAAGTCCCAGATGGGCAGGCCCTGCGCCGCCACTGCGTTGCGGCGAGATGGTGAGACTGATCAGGTTGTCCAAGGAGATCATCGCTGTTGGTGGCATAGGGCGCCACAAAGCGCAGATCGTAATCGAGGTCAAACCTGTACCATAACATCTTGTTGAGTTTAAATATTTAATAACTAAAAATGTTCAACTGGCAACCCTTCTACCTTGCAACCATGCGAGCTATCAGCTGCCTCGTTTTTACGTAAAAAATCAAAATGATTTTGATTTCGACGGTACGGGCTTCTGCGTCGTACGTCGTTGAATAATCGGTTACATACAAATCCCATTAAATAGGTTGGATCAGCTGACACGGTACACGGGTTTACGTTCTCGACTAACTGGGCTATTATTGGGGGTTGTGGAGAAGGTCCTTCTGATTCTAAATCCAAAAGTCTCGCCGACCGGAGATGTTTGTAAGTTATAAAATTTATCAAACAAAACCCAAAAAATGGCATCGTGATGGAAAAAACGTTTATTGAATTGAGCTTCGCAAACTTAGGGCCGGTTTCACTATCTCCGGTTAAGCACTTAACAAATATAATACAACTCTGAAATTATTGAAATTACAACTTCGAGATGCTATAACTTTCTTGTTTCTTGGTCGAATTCAATTCAAACAAGCAAAATAGTTTGCAAATCGACCTAAAAATGACCAATTTTTGGTCTTTTATTCCAAAAAAAAAATTAAATTTTTCTAAAAATATTGGTTTTCGGCACGTTTTTATTGGATTTTGAAGTTACAAACAATGGGTTTTAAACCTTTATAACAAAATACATAAAATCAGCTTTCCAAAAAGCAAAAGTAAATTAAAATTTATTCAAAATTACGGTAGTAGTGTTTCATAAAGTGAGTAAGCATTTGTTTTTGTTTTTTAAAAAGTAGGTATGAACTTTCACAAAACTGAGTATAGAGCGATCTGAGTGTGCTCTTTGTTACTTGTCATAATTGGTCAGTTTACCTACTTTAAATTCTTTCCCAAGAGATTGGCGTCTATTCATCGACGGTTCAACAAAAAGTACACTTGAAATGTTTATTATGTAATTACATATTCTAGTTTCATTTAATTTTTAAGGTTTGAAGGCTGTGTTTTTACACAACACTGGCATATATCCATCAGTCCCACTGGCCTACGCTACCGATATTAAAGAATCATATGACAGTATGGCTAATTGTAGCTGACTTCAAGGTACTCAATATTTTAAATGGTATTCAGGGTGGAAATACGAAGTATCCCTGCTATTTCTGCGAATGGGACAGCCGAGCAATTAGCCTACACTACAAACAAAAGGATTGGGCTCCACGTACATACATCGTTTGTAGTTGGTGAGAAAAATACTATAAATATTCCCTTAGTTAATCCAAACAAGTAAAAGCACGGCTGCCTTCGGCCGTACCGAAGACTTCATACCTTTCATGAGTGGGGAAATGAAAAGTTACCTATGCATGTATGTATGTACATAGCCTGATTTAGTACGTATAATTTATAATTTCACTTGTGTGGGTTATTTATGGAAGGATTTATTAGAAAAAATGGTGTCTGAGCTATTTAAATGGAGGAGTTATACCACAAAATATGTACATCTGAATAATCGTATTGGGAGCTATATGTTACAATGGTCCGATATTGACAACTTTCGGTAACTCTATTTGGGCCGATATCGGTAAAAATACTTCAAAGTTTCAAGTCATTATCTGTTAAAATTAAGAAGTTATACCCCAAAATGTCCATATCTGAACAATTGGTTGTAGGGGAACTATATGTTATAGTGGTCCGATCTTTACAATTTTCGGTAACCTTGTTTAGGCCAATATGGGTACAAATACTTCAAAGTTTCATGTCCTTAGCTGTTTAAATGGGGAAGCTATGCAGAAATTACACCCCAAAATTTTCATATATGTATATCTGAATAATCGGTTGTTTTCTATATGTTATAGTGGTCCGATTCGGCCGATTCCGACAAATGATCAGCTGCATATAACAAACTACCTGTATTCCAAATTTCATTCAGATATCTCAAAAACTGAGGGACTAGTTTGCGTTCACACAGACGGACGGACGGACAGACGGACATGGCTTAATCGACTCAGCTCGTGATTCTGATCATATCGGTATATATCTTGGCGGGTCCCCCACGCTTCCTTCTGGTACTTTCGACAAAAATTTTTTGGCACAAAGTTATAATACCATTTCATTCTCATGAAAGGTATAAAAACAAAAAAAAACAAGGCCTACTCACTTAATGAAACACTACTACCGTAATTTTTAATCAATTTTAATTTACTTTTGCTTTTTGAAAAGCTGATTTTATGTATTTTGTTATAAAGGTTTAAAACCCATTGTTTGTAACTTCCAAATCCAATAAAAACGTGCCGAAAACCAATATTTCTAGAAAAATTTTATTTTTTTTTGGAATAAAAGACCAAAAAAAGGTCATTTTTAGGTCGATTTGCAAACTATTTTGCTTGTTTGAAAGGTAAAAGTAAAAATTGAATTCGACCAAGAAACAAGAAAGTTATAGCATCTCGAAGTTGTAATTTCAATAATTTCAGAGTTGTATTATAGTTGTACTCAAAAAATTTAAAAACGAAGTGATGGGGAAAAACCGCAAATGAGGTAGTGTTTTATGGGCCATGACGAAACCAAGGAACCATGTGAGAGCCCCTGCATTTTTTTCTTCTGATTTTGTAGCACTGTGTTATATTTCGTCTTTATTAAAGATATTAAGCGATTACAAAAATTCAATTTCTCTACTTCATAAGCGCAAACGGAAGTGAAGTAATAGATATAAAAACTATGTATTAAAGTATATATGTATCTACAGGGTTGCGTTTTAAGTTTCATTGCAGGTGTAATCCGAGTTGTGATCCTTACGTGTGGTACACACTTACATTCTGGCATGTATAAGTACTGTATGATGTATGCCCATGATTCAAATAAAGAAGATTGTGCATTCAGCCATATTCAGCAAAATATTCATCCGTGAGACTGGGTTCATTTTGGTTAGTACGTCATCAACTACGTTATCGACGAGAAAGAAAATTTGCAAACAGGCAAAAAATACCTTTATTGAACTATTATTCACACAAATAAATAGGCGGCACTTCATTTTTTTTTATTTAAAATAGTTTTTTAACATAAATTTCACATTTATCGCACACAATCTTTAGTTATTAGAAAACCGGAAACGAAACTGGGTGAAAGAGAATTTATGTTACTACCTCACTAAATCAGCTGATTCTGTCAAATTTTGGATGAACGCATAGCGGGACCGCTGAATGCACAATCTTCTTTATTTGAATCATGATGTATGCCACAATACTCCCCCAGCAGTGAATAAGCTGTAAGCGAAGTCGATATGGAACAAACGAAAGAAACTTTTTTGGGAAACGGACTGTTCTTCCACTTGTTGTAGTTTTGATTGGGTTTTTGCTGTAATCCGTTTCGTCGGTTTTTGTTTTTCCTTCAGACGTTGTTTTCGAATATTCTTGTAATTGTTGTTGCTGTGATTGTTGTTGCGATGGTTTTTGTTGGGATGGTTGTTCTTGTTGCTGCAGAGAAATGGTGGTGTCTTCATCAGCAGGAAAATAAGCTGGTTTTAAGCGATCTATACTAATGCATATGGTTCGATTTTTTACTCGTATCCTGAATGTTTTATCGTTACGGCTTAGAACTTCATAAGGTCCGTCGTAAGGCGCTTTTAACGGGGGTCGAACTGCATCATCCCGTAAAAATACATGAGTGCACATCTTCAAGTCCTTATGTACAAAAATTGTTGGGTTCGAATGATTCGAAGTAGGAACGGGTTGAATCCTATCCATGAGTTCACGTAGCTGTTGAACAAATTCTGAATTAAAGTCATCGTGGTTGATTTTTTCGAAGAAATCACAAGGCATTCGCAACGTGGTTCCGTATACCATTTCTGAAGGAGTTGCTTTTAGGTCTTCTTTATAAACGTTTCGTAGTGCCAGCATAATTAATGGCAAGATATCTGACCACCGCTCGTAGTTCTGACACTTGATCGCTGTTTTCATGGTTCGGTGAAAGCGTTCGATTAAACCGTTTGCTTGCGGATGCCGTGGGCTCGATCGTAAATGTTAGCGCCGATCATCTTAGCTACTTCATTGAAAAGATTCGCTTCGAATTGTCTTCCCTGGTCGGAAGTGATTTTGTTCGGTACCCCGAATTGTGCTATCCAGTTGTTTATAAGTGCAGTTGCTACTGTATCTGCATTTATGTCCTCGATGGGCACGGCTACTGGCCATCTGGTAAATCGGTCGATACAGGTTAGGCAGTATCTAAAGTTGTTCGAAACTGGAAGCGGGCCTATCAAATCGATATGGATCCAGGAAAAACGCTGGTCAGGGACCTTAAAATTTTCTATAGCCGATTTGTTATGTTGAGCGACTTTCGATTTTTGACACGCGAGGCATGTTTTTACCATCCTTGCGATGTCCTTTTTCATGTTTGGCCAAATGAACCGCCCGCTGATTTGCTTTATCGTGGCTTTTTCTCCTGGATGCGCCAGATTGTGTATGGAGCTGAATACTTGGGCACGAAACTCTTTAGTGACAAATGGTCGTACATGTTTAGTGGAAACATCGCAGGTAATTGCTTTTGTTGAATTAGGCAAATTGATGAGCTTAAGCTGTAGTGTTGACTTGTCATCTGTCATCAGCTCTTTGATCTCTTCGTCGTTTTCCTGACTCTCGGATAAATTTTCGAAGTTAATTTGTTCTCCACCATCTATTGATTCAATTCGGGAAAGCATATCGGCTATTATATTTTCCTTACCAGAAATATGTCGTATATCAGTCGTATACTGCCCGATAAGGTCCAGGTGACGAAGTTGTCGGGGTGAAGCCTTTTCTGGTTTTTGCTGGAATGCGTAAGTGATAGGTTTCTGGTCAGTCAAAATTGTGCATTGTCGACCTTCTATCATATGCTGAAAGTATTTTACTGATTGGTAGATAGCGAGAAGCTCTCTGTCGTAAGCACTGTAGCACTTCTGGGTATCAGTCATACGCTTTGAATAAAAACCTAATGGTTCGAGATGCCCGTGATTAATATGGTGAATGGCTGCACCTACGGAAAAATTACTGGCGTCGACGTGTAATATTAGCTTGGCATCTGGGACGGGGTGCGCTAAGGTTGCCGCGTTTGCCAATGCCTGTTTGCATTCTTTGAATGCCTTGTCGGCGTCTTCCGTCCATGTTATGGGTGTTTTATCATTTTTCTTGTTACCCTTAATGAGACATTGCAATCTTCCCTGCATGGAAGCTGCGTTAGGAAGAAATCGACGATAAAAGTTGCATATAGCGATAAATCTGCGTAGCTCGTTTGTCTTTGTCGGACGTGGGAAATTAACGATAGCTTCCACCTTCTCAGCCATCGGATGAATTCCATTCATACTGACTTGATATCCCAGATACGATACTTTTGTTTGAGCGAAAACGCATTTCGCTACATTCAGTTTTAGGTTGTGCTCGCGTAAGGAAATACTTCACGTACGTGTTGATAATGTTCCTCTTCGGTCGTCGATGCGATGCATATGTCATCTATGTAGCAAATTACGTAATCCATGTCGAAAAAAACTTGATCCATGAAACGCTGAAATGTTTGTGCTGCGTTGCACAGCCCAAACGTCATGACATTGAACTCGAAGAGTCCGAAAGGGGTAATGATCGCCGTTTTCTTTCGATCCTCTTCGGCTATTGGGATGTTAAAATATGCTCTTTCCAAATCGAGTGTTGAGAATATGCACTTACCATTTAGTGTTTGCGTAAAATCGTGTATATGTTTGATAGAGTAGCGATCGGGTATTGTTTGTGCATTCAATCGTCGGTAATCCCCGCATGGACGATATAGACCGTGCTTCTTAGGCACCATGTTTAGAGGGCTGGCCCACTCGCTTTTTGATCTCGTGCAGATGCCTTGCTTTAACATATACTCGAATTCTTTCTTCGCTATGTGTTACGCCAAAACTCCACAAAACAAAAATTATGTTAATTTTGTCTACCAGAATCATGTCTAAAATCCATGTTTGCATATGCGTGGGCACTTCATTATGTTAGACATAATTTGCAAAATGGCGCCGAATTGGCATGCCGTGTACGCAGGAGCACTTAGAAAGTTAAAAAAAATTGTTTAAAATTGGCGATGATGCTCGCAAACTGTATATATGCACTTAATGTTCTTTTTATTTATTTTTTAAGCCCAAACACTCAAGCCAAATGGACGCCGTGCGAAATTTCACGTTCAATGTGGAGATGTTGCCACTGTGAATTTTTCGTTGAAATGAAAAATTAGCTGTCAAATCACCAAACTGACAGCTCATGTTAAGGCAATCTTGTTAAAGCAATTGCCTTGGCATCTCTGTTATACCAGAAGACAGAGGCGGTCTCCATTTGAAATCTATGTTATAATGGTGCTTGTGATGACAGAATTCTGTTTTGAGGAGACGCCGGGTTATGGTTTGCTATCGATATCAATGCTGATATCGATCATAAACGGGTTAATTTCGGTTGCTCAATTCTGTCTGTGTGGCAGCACCACTATTTCAGTAGTTTTTTAGTAGTTCCCAATAACTTCCAGTGAATGATGGCGACATGTTGGCATGAGAGAGAAAAGATGCACAAGTATTGGTGATGGACAAACTGGTTCTTCCAGGGTTGCCATGAACACTTCGAAGTGTGAAAATACGTAACACGTGGTTATTCGGTGACTTGGTACTTTCAAATGCATATTTTATAAAATGTTCT
Source organism: Urophora cardui (assembly GCA_960531455.1). Taxonomy (NCBI): domain Eukaryota; kingdom Metazoa; phylum Arthropoda; class Insecta; order Diptera; family Tephritidae; genus Urophora; species Urophora cardui. Next base: position 108,061,427 of record OY482670.1, on the reverse strand, counting down.
TATGCGCTCTATGCAATTTCAAATTTTACTTAGTCCTCAGAAAATTAATTAATTATTCATGTACTATTGTTTCATCAACCAGAATTCCTGTCTCTTACCATTTTTATAATTTGAGCGTAAGACAACAATGTCTATTAATATTCCCAACGTATACTAGTAGAATTTTACAGTAGCAAATTTTCTAGGGCACGAATACAATCGATTATTTTGAAATAGTTTCATGGGAAAAATGCTTGAGGCATTTTATTCCGAAAGTTTTGGTAATTTTTTTTTGTGTATCATGGCAACCGTATTCTATCTCGCTTGTGTCATTGCTAGCGTCATACCATGATATAGACATTCGGGTAACCGTAAAGTCAGGCCATTATTATACACACGGCACTAGATGGTGATACGAAAGCAAACGGGACGCTTGTAATAGGCACGATACTGGTGATTATTCGTTCGGTTTTTCGGCTGCAATTTTTATTCAACATTTTGACAAATAATTTTTTTTGTACGATATTCAATGAAATAACTAAGATTTGTGAAAGAATTTAACATAACGAACAGCAAGCAAATTGATTGAATTAAAAAAACACTACAAGCAAGGCGAATCGCAACAAAAATTGAAGCTTTTGTGGACAATTTATGTATTTTTTTTTAATCGCAAATTATTGCAAAATACTTATTTTATGGCGCGAATTAGTGACTCAATTATACATCCACTAAAACAAACATACATGCATTGGCGTGTCAGCTGTGCCAAAGTACATGTGAAATCGAATTGTTAAATAATTGCATTGGATAACTTTTCAGTTGCCGGGTGGGGAAAATCAATTTCCATATACAGACACATCTGTGTACATGAAAACGTTCATATTTTATGAGATAGAAGGAAAATCAAGTAACGTGCAAAATCCTACATGTAAAAAGGTTTATCAGCTAGTTAAACGATTTTGACTTATACCGGTACATACATATCTGAATCACTCATTGGTAATAATAAGTAAAACCCATTTGTCGAATGCAACCGCAACAGAACCAAAAATAAGCAGCGATACGCCCGCCTATTACCGAGCGCATAACGAGGAAGATTGGGAATTGAAAACTGACAACAGCAACAATAACAAGAATTTTGCCACAACACCAACAGCGTCTCACATGGTGGCCCAGCAACACCAACAGTGACAGCAGATCGGTGACACCACCACTAAGAGCCTATACACACTTGCGACTCAATCGATTTGGTCGAATTGGACTGTTGTATTCACACTACTCCAACTATTTAGTCGAATCGGTGGCAGCTATTCACACTTGAGACTAAATAGTCGTGCGATTGACAATGACATAGTGTTGCCAATGTTCACATTTTACTCAGCAAATTTTACATTAGTGGTCTTCATATAAAGTGATGAAGTATTAAATTGTTAAAGTTTATCTGCATTCTTACATGAAAGCACCTTCTTGTCAGCTGTCAACTTGATTAATAAATAAAAAACAATAAAATAAACAAAAAGTGCATACATTGTTTGGCTTTGTTTCTTATTAAACTAGCAACTAGCTGTCAAGTAAATGAAAAGAGAAAAACGGAAGGAATTACGCTCATAAAGGTGAAACGAACAGAAGTACAAGAAACGGAAAAATAGTAAAAATCAGCCATTAATAATTTTCATGAAATTTCATTTTCATTATTTCTATTTTAAAATGCGATTAATGACATTTGAAGAGAACAACAATATCAAGAAACATATGAAAACGGAAGTAAATATCCTTAGTTAGATAATTCTTGTCTATAACTACACCATTTCCAGATGGATTTTAGAAAGCGTCAACTGGATTTTAGAAAGGGGAAATTGGATTTTAGAAATGTCGATTTGATTTTAGAAAAGGGAAATTGGACTTTAGAAACTGTAAATTGGATTTTCGAAAATTTATATAATTATTAATTTATACTTTCATACGCAATAAAGAATTTCTATTCGAAAAATTCTGTGTAAAATTTATTATAAACGCACATTCTGAATTCCAATTCACGCTTTCAAAAATCCAATTTTGTTTTCTAAAATCCTTTTAACGCTTTCTAAAATCCAATTGACATTTCTAAAATCCAATTTCCCCTTTCTAAAATCCAATTGACATTTTTAAATCCAATTTCCCCTTTCTAAAATCCAGTTAACGCTTTCTAAAATCCATCTGGAAATGGTGTAGTTAATAAGAAACGAACCTTTTGTTTTTAAACATTTTGAAAATATTAATTGAAATATTCAATCTCTACAATTTACCAAAAGTGAAATAAAAGTAGTTCTGTCAGCATGGCAACTCTTTCCACTACGAATATCACTGTTGTTGTTGTAGTCGTTCGACTAAATTGTCTCAAGTGTGAATACGTAGAAGGGCGCCTTGCTGATCAAGCAGTTGTACAACTGTTTCAGTTGGAATGAAATTGGGCTGCAAATCCAACTGTTTCAGTTGTACAACTAATTGAATGTAGTGTGAATGCTTCCATACATTCCCATGCAAATCAACATTCGACTAAATCGATTGAGTCGCAAGTGTGTAAAGGCTCTAAAGGTGCACTGCAACGGGCGGTGAGTCCCAAAAGGGATGACAATTTTCCTTTTTTTCTGTAAAATAGGTAGTTACATATGTATGTCAGCTAATTTAATTGCTAAATTTTCCTCTGTAAATCCGCTTATGTATATACACATATGTATGTATCACCGGTGTGGGTATGGCGTAGCACGCTATAGTGAAGAGGTAGTAAAATGTACTTTTTGGTTAGCCAGAATTTCGCGTGTGTTCAGCATGGAACAATTTAGTTCAGATCAGCCGAGAATAATTTCACATCAACACCCAACTTTTCCCGATGCCCATATTCAGTAATACATGCATATGTGTATATGTAGTGTTTTGAACATTGTCAAACTAAATATTTGGGTATTTAAGATAAGTGAGGCGGATTAGAAATTTAAGAAATATACATAAGAAAATAAAAAGGGATTTATATTCAAAAACAAAAAAAAAAAAAAAAAAAAAGAAAAGGGATTTTTTTGAATAAGAAGAACCGGAAAGAAAAAAAAAAAAATATCTCCTTATATATATACAGAGAAGTAGAAGGGAAACAGTAATAGCAAAGCGTAAACTTTAAATTGCTTAACTAAATAATCGTTAATAACAATATAAAGGCCAACCGATAATAAGATATAAGAACTATAACCCAGCGATATTTCCCTCCAAACGTCTATTTTCAAATCTACATATGTATGTATGATTAATTAAAAATTTCCGAGAGAAAAACGGAATTTATTTTTTTCTTCTCTTCCGTAAATTTAAGATACAATGAATAGTTAATGCACCTAAATATACGCTAGTATGTATATGAATTATAAAAATAATTTTTTTTTTGAATGAACCTTACAAAATAATGTAAATAAATATTATAAATTTAAAATGGGAATGTTGACTACCCTAATTTAAAAAGGCATAGGGATTTTCAGGTATGGGGTCATCGAATTATAGGTGCACTGATGACCAAGGATGAGGGTGGGTAGATAAGCACCGGCGCTGCAACAACACCAGCGGCGCACCACAGGTAAGGGGTTACTGGTATTCGGGTGCGACAGTAACCATGGATTAGGGTGGGACAAAAACGCACCAGCGCTGCAACAACATCAGCAACGCCACCCCCTTGTGAGTTCGGCCTTTAACTTTTTTTGATTGTTCATATATTTTAAATTTCAGCTTCTTTTATGTATTTTCAGATGCCTGTCAATAACCGGTCCTTCCGGTTGATTCAAATTAAATTCAAATTTAACGATTTTTTTTCGCGATATATATGTATATTCAAATTCAAATTCACTTTGACAGTTTTTTTTGATTTCAACGTGTATTCAAATTTAAATTTCTAAATCTTTTCTCTTCCGTCCGCGATTATTTAAATATAACGTCCGATTATCTATTTTCAAATTTTTCCGTCGATTGTCAGTATTTCCGTCCGATTTAAATTTCGGTTTAAATGTTTTGCTAACGTCCGTCTGACTTTAACGTACATATGTACGTTCAAAATTCATATTCAAATTTTGACGACATTTTCCCTCGGTTTGCATTTATTTAAATTTAACTGATGCCTGGCCTCTTGAATTTGATTTTTTTTCGGGTTATCTTTTGAATTTTTGAATTTTTCAACGGTCCGTCCGTGGCATCCGGCTAAAACCGGATGTTGTTTTCGTTTGATTTTACTCGTTTTGGTTTGAAAAGGCATGATATGAATTTTTTCTGTTTATGGCGCAGGACAGCAATGTAGGCAAGAACCCCGCCCAGCCGACAATGACTAGCCACAGTGCAACCCTAGATCATGCCGACCGCCATGCATTGCTGCTCCACTCGATTGTAGATCGTAATCGAGGTCAAACGCGTATCCATAACAGATGGCGCCCAACGCGGGGCCTTGGGTGCTGGCTTCAGTGGTTTTCTGGTCGGTCAGTGAAGTTTCATCTTCACGCAAGTCCCAGATTGGCAGCCTCAGTAGCCGCCACTGCGTTGCGGCGGAATGACGAGATTGATCGGGATGATTGGAGAGTCATTGGTGTCAGTGGCTCAGGGCTCCACGAGACTTTACGTCACCCAGTCTGTTTTTTTTCTTTTTGCATTTCACCCGGAGAGGCAGTGTTTAACGCACTTAATTTTTTTTGTAGTTTAAATATTAAATTTGTTTTCACTGTCGTCCGAGGGGCATGTCCGCTAGATTCAGTATTTATTTTTATTTCTTTTTGCCGAATATGTCTTTTGTGCAGTTTTGTGTATCGGATTTTTTTTTTTCTTTTGGGGCCTAGCTCATCTCGCGTCTGGGGTGGTAATTCGAACACCGCCTTCATTGCGATGAGTTGAGCTGGATCCTAAGCTAGCAATCCTTCTTCGCAAGTCTGGGGTAGCGGCTTCAAACCGTGCCTTTCATTGCGGCGGAGCCAAGGATGTTGGTCATAAGGAAAATTCGTCCTTTTAATTTTTTTTTGTGTTCGTGATTTTTTTTTGCAATTTAGGCCTCAGCCATTCCGCGGCTGAGTTGGTTGCACCTAGCGCCACTTTCATTGCGATGGGTTGGTCTGAGACCTGAGTTAGTACTTTTCATCTCCGCAAGTCTGGGGAAAGCAGCCTCTAGCTGTTCCTTTCATTGCGGCGGAGATTAGGAGGGTATTTTGCAAATTTCTTTTGTTTTGTCTTTTCTTTTGTTATGCGATGCAGGCCTCAGTTCATCTCATGCCTGAGTTGGGTGCCTTGGAACATTTAGCACCACTTCATGGCGATGAGCTGAGCCGAGACCCAAGGATGTATTGTCTGTCTCCGCAAGTCTGGGGAAAGCGGATTGAAACCGTTCCTTTCATTGCGGTGGAGATAGGTTAGTATTTCGCAAATTTAGATTTTTTTTTGTTATTGCTAACTATCTTTAGTTAGCCAGCCTGTCTCAGGGATTTAGCTTCCGAGCAACCCTGCATTGCGGTTGGTGCGCTGGAGACCAGTTGGCACACACTGTCTTAATTTTTTTTTTGTGTTTTTATTTTTCAAGGGGGTTTATATTTTTTTTTTATTCTGTAACCTGTGCCTTTTATAATGGGAGGTCAGCATTCCCATTGAATAACGAACATATATATATATATATTTTGCATTGTATATCTTTTTACATTTACATATACACGTATATGAACACGTTTATTTATACAAATATTTTTTTTTTAAGCGAAGTCTTTTTGAAGCGATATTGTTAGTTAAAATTTAAGATAATTTTTTTTTTTTGAATCGCAAATAATTATTACAATTATTGCTTGATTTTTCCACCAAACGCGACAACTAAAGTTTTATTACTTTTTCGGATATGACATAATTTTTACCGGCATGGAGATTTAAAAAGCAAATATTCGTTATAAATGATTGCTGAAGTTATTTCTTTTGGATGTGACATAATTTTGAATCGAGATAAAGATTTAAATTTCGTTAATTGGTACAAATAATTGCATTTGAGCTTTGACACCAAACGTGACTTATTCAAACAGATAATTGCTTTAGATTTCATACAACCGTTCAAGCGTGCCTTGTTTCCTTTTGAAGCACTCAGGCGTTCGATTTTTTTTGAAAAATGTCGCAGAATAGTCAGCAGTCGGCTGAACGCAGGCAAACGAGGAATTCGAATAGAGGTAGTGGTTCCAAGTTCAGAGGTAATGGCGGACATTATAGAGGAGGAGGAAATAGAGGTGCGATTCCGAAACCCCCAGCGAGCCGACCTTTAGTAATGCATTCACCAATAGTCACCCAGGCAACAGTCGATCCATCCAGGAATGTTCCAAATACTGACCCTTCCGAAAAATATGATAGACCGGTTAGTGCAAATATCCTTGATCTAGACAGTCTTATTAGGAATATGCCGGATCCGCCTGAGCAATGCGCGACAAATACTGTAGGCGAAGCTAGCGCTTTACCACAAGTTCGGTTACAACCAAACGTCTACAATGATAGGGCTTCCAACCAAGAGACCCATCCCGAAGTGTCTCCCTTAAATTCGTGGGTACACGTTCTACACCAATTATTCCAAACGTCACAAGAAGAGCTGCGCCATGAGATGAGAGCTATTAGGGAAAATGTGAATACCCTGAACGCTGCAGTCGCAGCCTCTCGAACGGCGGCGGATTTTGTTAGGAGTGATGCTAGATGTGATACTAGGGATGATACTAGGCAGCAGCCGAACCAAGCGCAGACTTTCGTTAGCAATTCAATTATTCCCACACCCAGTAATACGGTTGTGAAACCACAAGATTGGAAGATATCTTATGACGGTACTGGTAGTGTTTCAGATTTTTTGTTTAAATTGGACACCTTGCGTGAGCGCACGCAGTGTACAGAAGATCAGCTTATGGCCAGTTTTCATCTTTTCTTGTCAGGCCGTGCCGAAGAATGGTATTGGTTATTTACCAAACAAAACCCTAATGCAAACTATCCATTTTTGAGTTACTCCCTAAAGCGGGAATTCGGCACCCTGAAGACAGACCATGAGCTGATGATGGAAATATCGGTGCGCAAACAAAAACCAAATGAGACTTACGACGTTTTCCACACGGACATTCTGGCATTAAACGCGAGACTTAGAGAGCCCATGTCTGAGGCCTTGCTAATTGATATCATCAAACGCAACGTTAATGGTAATTTGAAATTAATGCTGTTTAACGCAAGTGTAAGAGATTTGCACGACCTTCGCGATGTAGCTCGACGAGGCGAGCAGGTGCTGAAGGAGAGCAGGAGCCTAGTATCAAATTACCATAGGCCGAGCGTAAACGAAGCGCGTGCCATAGCTCCGGATTGTAGGGTCGGAAGTGAGGATTATATAGTAGATCCACAGATAGAAGCACTGAATTATCGTCGCATGGGTAGGCCAGACTACTCAGGGATTAAGTGTTGGAATTGTCAGACAATGGGTCATTCCTATATATACTGTGAGGAGCCAATTAAATCTCAGTTTTGTTTTAAATGCGGTCAGAGAGGAGTGTTGACTCCGAAGTGTCCCAACGACCACCGTGGTCAGGGAAACCGTTATCCGAGCGAGAAGAGAGAGGGGGAAACTCGTTCGGGACTATAGCCCCTACTTCGGTCAATACCCAGCAATTCGTCGCGAGTACTGAGCCTAGTCCACTTTCGACCGGTTCCGCAAGTAGTCAACAGTCACCAATAGTAACTTTCCCTGATAGTACGGATAACTCAAATACTTCAGATTCAGATAGCCCGACTTCGTCACGAACAAATTCTCGACCAATTCGTATTTTGAAAGCTTCAGTTAGAAATGTTAGTTGCCAGACCATTTTCCGACCCAGTTTAGAAGAAAAAGAACAAAACTATCAATTGGTTAGGTCAAATATTTTCACGAATGATTCCCAACTATATCCACCCGAAAGAATTTTGCAGTGTAGGAAAAGGTATAGCAAACGTGTCCAGGTGCGCAAGCTTTTGGAAAGCACCACACTCGTCCTTAAAGACGATGAAAGACCAATGATTAGGGTGAGGATAGGAAATGGATCACTTGTGGGGCTATTGGATTCAGGAGCCAACGTCTCTATTCTGGGTAAGGACTGTTTGAAATTTTTAGAAGAAAACAATCTCAACTATAAGGGAATGAATGAATGTATATATACAGCAGGCGGCGACAAACGGAAGATAATAGGCTGCAGTTCATTGCCTGTCACTTTTAAAAATACAACAAAATCCATATCTTTTTACCTTGTTCCTTCGCTTCTCCAGGAAGCCTATTTCGGAGTAGATTTTTGGAAAGCATTTGCTTTAGCTCCCGAAATATTTCCAAGCATATCATGTCTAGAAGCAAAGGAAGATACAGAAGGTCCCAATTTTCATGATTTGACTCCATCCCAGAAGTACGATTTGCAAAAAGTTATTGATATGTTTCCGTCGTTTGAAAAATTAGGCCTAGGGCAAACACAGCTGGTGGAGCACGACATTGACACGGGTGACGCAGTCCCAATTAAAAGCAAACATTTTCCTCTTTCGCCACCAAGGCAGGCTGAAGCCTACAGCGAAATTGATAGATTATTGAAAATGGGAGTCATCGAAGAGTCGAATTCGCCATGGTGTAGCCCAGTCGTCCTAGTACGGAAACCTGGTAAAGTTAGGCTCTGCATAGATTCTAGGAAGGTAAACGCAGTCACGAAGAAAGACTCATATCCGCTGCCGCATATCACCGGGTTATTGAGCCGCCTAAAGGATACGCACTTTATTAGTGGTATCGACTTAAAAGACGCGTTCTTCCAAATTAAACTAACTGAGTCGTCAAAAGAGAAGACAGCGTTTGCGGTGCCAGGTAAACCCTTGTACCATTACAAAGTTATGCCCTTTGGGCTGTGTAACGCGCCGCAAACAATGAGTCGACTCATGGACAAAGCAATTCCCTCGTATATGCGAGAACATGTTTTTGTGTATTTGGACGACCTGTTGGTATGTAGTGCGGACTTTGACGACCACATCAAACTTTTAGCAGATGTTGCGAGGTGCTTGAAGAGTGCAGGCCTTACAATCAATGTGAGTAAAAGTAAATTTTGCCAGAGAGAAATTCGTTACTTAGGGTATGTTATAGGCAGTGGATGTTTGAAAGTGAATCCAGAGAAAATTGAGGCAATGCAGAATTTCCCCATTCCCAAATCTCCTCGACAGGTTCGCAGATTTGTGGGTATGGCAAATTGGTACAGGGCATTTATTACCAATTTCGCTGATTTAGCAGGCCCTTTGACAGACTGTTTACGTAAGTCACCTGGTCCTTTCAAACTCACTCCAGAAGCAATAGAAGCCTTCGAAAAACTTAAAGTAGCTCTGAGTTCCGCTCCAGTCTTAGCTCAACCTGATTTTTCCAGAGAATTTGTCATTCAATGTGATGCTTCCAAAATAGGAGTAGGAGGCGTGTTATTCCAGGTCGATGATAATGGTGCAGAGCATCCAATAGCTTTCGTTTCGAAGAAATTAAATAATGCTCAACGCAACTATACAGTCACCGAGCTGGAATGCCTCGCCGCAATTGTCAGTGTCAAGCGTTTCAGACCCTACGTTGAAGGGCTGCCATTTCGTATAATCACGGACCACTCAAGCCTTAAATGGTTGATGACGCAAAAAGACCTTAGTGGTAGGTTAGCTAGATGGTCACTGTTACTACAGAGATATGATTTCGAAATGCAGCATCGTAAGGGGGCCCTGAACGTAGTACCGGACGCTCTGTCGCGTTTTGACGTTGACGAGTTGACTTCATCTCCCGCGCCTTACGAAATAGACTTAGACTCATCCGAATTTAGAGCCAATGAGTATCTGGATCTTATCAGAACAATTACAGTAAACGGTGAGGCTCTCCCGGATTTGTGTGTTAGAGACGGGTTGATTTTTAAAAGGGTTAAATTTCGGAAGGGTGTGGAGGGCGAAGAAGACTCGTTATGGCGGTTGTGGTTGCCCGACGGACTTAGGGAGGAAGCAATACGAATGGCACATGACGCGGTTAGGAGTTATCACGGGGGTTGGCAGAAGACCTTGGAACGAGTTAGGTGGAAATACTTCTGGCCACAACAAGCTAGGGACGTTAGAGATTATGTGAAGGATTGTGACACTTGCAAAACTGTAAAAGCAACGAATCAGCAGTCAAGACCACCTATAGGAAGCGCTTTTGTTACAGAGAGACCTTTTCAGCGCTTATATTGCGACTTCTTAGGACCTTATCCTAGATCAAAACGCAGGAACCAGTTTATTTTTATTATTTTAGACCATTTTTCAAAGTATGTGTGGCTGAAGCCAATGCAGAGAGCGACAACTATCAATGTAATGAACTACTTCAGTACAGAGATTTTTCCAGCCATAGGGGTCCCAGAATATATCCACAGCGATAATGGGAAACAATTCATCTCAAAAGAAATGAAAGCGTTCTTTGAGAAGTACGGTGTGACGCATGTAAGAACAGGAGTGTATTCCCCACAAGCTAATGCGTCCGAACGCGTGAATAGAGAGATAGTTTCCAAGATAAGAATTTTCCTAAAAGATAAGCAGGATCATACGGACTGGGACAAACATATACCCGAAATTCTATCAGTTCTGAGAAGTGATTTTCATACGTCAATTCAGTGCTCTCCGTACTTTGCATTATATGGTCAGAATATGGTCCAACACGCATCCGCGTATAAGTTATTAGAAAAATTGGATAGCCTTAAAGAAGATTGCGTACCGATAGTGAGTAGGGCTGATAGGTTAACAGGGATCCACGAGCAAATCCGTAAAAACTTAGCGCATGCAAATGATAGAGTCAAGCAGGTTTACAATAAGCGCTCTAGGCTTGTGAATTATAGGGAAGGTCAGGAAGTATTTAGAAGAAATTTTGCCTTGAGTAACTTCAAACAGGGCATAAACGCGAAATTCCTGCCAAAATATATTAAGTGTCGAGTTCGTGGAAAAGTAGGCAATGCTCTGTATGACTTAGAAGACTTAACAGGGAGATTAATAGGACGATTCCATGCTTCTGATATCCGTCCTCAATAAGACTCCGCTGGGCGTCTTGGCGGTCGGGGACAATTCGCCCAGTATTCTCCCCGAGCAGTTATAATAATAGGTGGATCACAAGCGCTCCCACCGGGAACCGTGGACCATCTAGCAGTCCATATTCCAATTGGTCTGCTTATACGGAGTTTTGACGAGTTCTCCCAAATTAAAATGTCTAGTTTTATGGAGTTTTGGCGAGTTCTCCTATATCAAATGCCTAACCTTACGGAGTTTTGACGAGTTCTCCAATACAAAAATGTCTATTCAAACGGAGTACTGATGATTTTCCTGTTAAAGTTTTTTTTGTCCAGCTTCGCGAGATTAGGGACCATAGACCAGCTGATAGGGTGATTGTATTCGGAGTTTAGACGCGTTCTCCTGTAAAAAAATGTCTAAGGCCGCGAAGCCTTAAAATAGGAAACAAAATAATTTAATTTTTTTTGTAAAGCCCATTCCGGGGGGCGAGAAACCAGCGGACCAAGGGTCTTTTTCAAGACCGCCTGTCCTGGGTCCAGCGTGCGGGGTTGGATCAGCCGGGGGGGACAGGTTGTTAAGACCGACCAAGATCGGCACCTAGGAGGAGGGCTCCTAGGGGGGAGTAGGCTTCTCTGGCCTAAGCCAATAGAGAATCACCGCAACACCGGACTTACGCGTTTTGGTTTTTTACCAAATGAATTTTTTTTATTATACCTGACTTTCAATTATTCTCGGATTTTCATACACTACTAGATTGCACGTTCATATAGCATACGTTTTTTTTTGGTATCACCTGATGGAGCCTCTGTTGCCCGGTTAGCTGTGGTAGAATTTGAGACTCTTATCTAGGGGTGAGTCGTGCCCCACGTAGTTAACAGTTGAGTATTATCGCAACAACCTTACAGGCAAACCATTTTTCCTGTTCGCTCCCTCGTCAGGTCTTCGAAGCGAAGCAGGCCTGTTATGGTTTGCTATCGATATCAATGCTGATATCGATCATAAACGGGTTAATTTCGGTTGCTCAATTCTGTCTGTGTGGCAGCACCACTATTTCAGTAGTTTTTTAGTAGTTCCCAATAACTTCCAGTGAATGATGGCGACATGTTGGCATGAGAGAGAAAAGATGCACAAGTATTGGTGATGGACAAACTGGTTCTTCCAGGGTTGCCATGAACACTTCGAAGTGTGAAAATACGTAACACGTGGTTATTCGGTGACTTGGTACTTTCAAATGCATATTTTATAAAATGTTCTTATGCGCTCTATGCAATTTCAAATTTTACTTAGTCCTCAGAAAATTAATTAATTATTCATGTACTATTGTTTCATCAACCAGAATTCCTGTCTCTTACCATTTTTATAATTTGAGCGTAAGACAACAATGTCTATTAATATTCCCAACGTATACTAGTAGAATTTTACAGTAGCAAATTTTCTAGGGCACGAATACAATCGATTATTTTGAAATAGTTTCATGGGAAAAATGCTTGAGGCATTTTATTCCGAAAGTTTTGGTAATTTTTTTTTGTGTATCATGGCAACCGTATTCTATCTCGCTTGTGTCATTGCTAGCGTCATACCATGATATAGACATTCGGGTAACCGTAAAGTCAGGCCATTATTATACACACGGCACTAGATGGTGATACGAAAGCAAACGGGACGCTTGTAATAGGCACGATACTGGTGATTATTCGTTCGGTTTTTCGGCTGCAATTTTTATTCAACATTTTGACAAATAATTTTTTTTGTACGATATTCAATGAAATAACTAAGATTTGTGAAAGAATTTAACATAACGAACAGCAAGCAAATTGATTGAATTAAAAAAACACTACAAGCAAGGCGAATCGCAACAAAAATTGAAGCTTTTGTGGACAATTTATGTATTTTTTTTTAATCGCAAATTATTGCAAAATACTTATTTTATGGCGCGAATTAGTGACTCAATTATACATCCACTAAAACAAACATACATGCATTGGCGTGTCAGCTGTGCCAAAGTACATGTGAAATCGAATTGTTAAATAATTGCATTGGATAACTTTTCAGTTGCCGGGTGGGGAAAATCAATTTCCATATACAGACACATCTGTGTACATGAAAACGTTCATATTTTATGAGATAGAAGGAAAATCAAGTAACGTGCAAAATCCTACATGTAAAAAGGTTTATCAGCTAGTTAAACGATTTTGACTTATACCGGTACATACATATCTGAATCACTCATTGGTAATAATAAGTAAAACCCATTTGTCGAATGCAACCGCAACAGAACCAAAAATAAGCAGCGATACGCCCGCCTACTACCGAGCGCATAACGAGGAAGATTGGGAATTGAAAACTGACAACAGCAACAATAACAAGAATTTTGCCACAACACCAACAGCGTCTCACATGGTGGCCCAGCAACACCAACAGTGACAGCAGATCGGTGACACCACCACTAAAGGTGCACTGCAACGGGCGGTGAGTCCCAAAAGGGATGACAATTTTCCTTTTTTTCTGTAAAATAGGTAGTTACATATGTATGTCAGCTAATTTAATTGCTAAATTTTCCTCTGTAAATCCGCTTATGTATATACACATATGTATGTATCACCGGTGTGGGTATGGCGTAGCACGCTATAGTGAAGAGGTAGTAAAATGTACTTTTTGGTTAGCCAGAATTTCGCGTGTGTTCAGCATGGAACAATTTAGTTCAGATCAGCCGAGAATAATTTCACATCAACACCCAACTTTTCCCGATGCCCATATTTAGTAATACATGCATATGTGTATATGTAGTGTTTTGAACATTGTCAAACTAAATATTTGGGTATTTAAGATAAGTGAGGCGGATTAGAAATTTAAGAAATATACATAAGAAAATAAAAAGGGATTTATATTCAAAAACAAAAAAAAAAAAAAAAAAGAAAAGGGATTTTTTTGAATAAGAAGAACCGGAAAGAAAAAAAAAAATATCTCCTTATATATATACAGAGAAGTAGAAGGGAAACAGTAATAGCAAAGCGTAAACTTTAAATTGCTTAACTAAATAATCGTTAATAACAATATAAAGGCCAACCGATAATAAGATATAAGAACTATAACCCAGCGATATTTCCCTCCAAACGTCTATTTTCAAATCTACATATGTATGATTAATTAAAAATTTCCGAGAGAAAAACGGAATTTATTTTTTTCTTCTCTTCCGTAAATTTAAGATACAATGAATAGTTAATGCACCTAAATATACGCTAGTATGTATATGAATTATAAAAATAATTTTTTTTTTGAATGAACCTTACAAAATAATGTAAATAAATATTATAAATTTAAAATGGGAATGTTGACTACCCTAATTTAAAAAGGCATAGGGATTTTCAGGTATGGGGTCATCGAATTATAGGTGCACTGATGACCAAGGATGAGGGTGGGTAGATAAGCACCGGCGCTGCAACAACACCAGCGGCGCACCACAGGTAAGGGGTTACTGGTATTCGGGTGCGACAGTAACCATGGATTAGGGTGGGACAAAAACGCACCAGCGCTGCAACAACATCAGCAACGCCACCCCCTTGTGAGTTCGGCCTTTAACTTTTTTTGATTGTTCATATATTTTAAATTTCAGCTTCTTTTATGTATTTTCAGATGCCTGTCAATAACCGGTCCTTCCGGTTGATTCAAATTAAATTCAAATTTAACGATTTTTTTTCGCGATATATATGTATATTCAAATTCAAATTCACTTTGACAGTTTTTTTTGATTTCAACGTGTATTCAAATTTAAATTTCTAAATCTTTTCTCTTCCGTCCGCGATTATTTAAATATAACGTCCGATTATCTATTTTCAAATTTTTCCGTCGATTGTCAGTATTTCCGTCCGATTTAAATTTCGGTTTAAATGTTTTGCTAACGTCCGTCTGACTTTAACGTACATATGTACGTTCAAAATTCATATTCAAATTTTGACGACATTTTCCCTCGGTTTGCATTTATTTAAATTTAACTGATGCCTGGCCTCTTGAATTTGATTTTTTTTCGGGTTATCTTTTGAATTTTTGAATTTTTCAACGGTCCGTCCGTGGCATCCGGCTAAAACCGGATGTTGTTTTCGTTTGATTTTACTCGTTTTGGTTTGAAAAGGCATGATATGAATTTTTTCTGTTTATGGCGCAGGACAGCAATGTAGGCAAGAACCCCGCCCAGCCGACAATGACTAGCCACAGTGCAACCCTAGATCATGCCGACCGCCATGCATTGCTGCTCCACTCGATTGTAGATCGTAACCGAGGTCAAACGCGTATCCATAACATATGGCTAATTTCTCTTGGTTTAATCGCCGCGGTCGTGAATAGACTGGCTGTCCTTTCGTTATTATTTGGTGTTGTACGGTGATTTTCGATTGTATATCATTGCTGTACGAAGTCGGTGTTGTTAACTCTTTGAATTCGTTCAGAAGTTCTTGATATACACCGTTTTTGTTTATGGAGAAAACTGGCTCGTAGTTGACGAATTCATAAACGCAGGCTGTTTGCAATTTAGTTTTCTTGTCGATAAGTAATTTGTTTTCTACGTCAATAAGCAACCCAAAATTTTTAAAAAAGTCGGCCCCTAATATTGGTTTTGAGACATCCGCCGCAATGAACTCCCAGTCGAAATTTCGTCGGAGTCCTAAATCCAGCGTTAAGATTTTGGTTCCATATGTCTTGATGGTAGAACCGTTGGCGGCGAAGAGTTGGTAAGTTGATGGAGTAAGTTTTTTACGAAAATATGAAACAGGCAAAACAGTCAGGTCTCAGCCTGTATCGATTAAAAATTTAAGATGTGTTTTGCGATCCACGAAAAGACGGTTTCATTTATTTGTACCAGACGCTTCGCCAACCGTCACCGGTGAAGCCGCGTTCAGTTTTCCGATTGTTGGAAACTGCACGGTTTGACGCATTTTCTAGCGGCTGCTCCAAATCGATGGTGATAATAACAGTGAGGAAATTTGTTGACTTGACTTTTGGAACGGGTGCGACCACGTTGCTGGTTATTGCGAGAGGGTGTCCGTGAACGCCCCCGGTGATTTTCTGGATGCGATGATTTGATTTCGCTGATTTCCCTTCTCAGATCACTGATAGTTTGCTTGAGTGACTGTATATCGTCAGTTGATGTATCTTTAACATGAGCAGGTCGTCGTTGTATTTCGGCGATCGTTCCGAAATTTCCCATTTCCATCATTTTGTCAGCTTGTTTGGCACACCGATCTAAATCTCCCTCTGCGATTGACACCACGGCTCGCACCCCCTCGGGCAAACGACCAAGCCATAATGTTTTGATAGCGTCGTCATTCATTGCTCCGTTTGATAGTACCTTCATCGTACGTAGTAACTGTGATAGTTTGTTTTCCCCCAGCTCGCATTCCTGAACCAGGCGCCGTAGCTTACGATTCTCGGAGTCGGTGAAGTCGTTAATCAAGCGTTTTTTAATGGCTTCGTACTTGTTTTCGAGTGGTGGCGTGCGAACGATGTCTGCTACATTTGAGAGTGTCACGCTGTCTAGTGATCCTACTACGTAATCGTATTTAGTCTGATCTCGTATGACATTTTCGTTGCGAAATTGTGACTCAATTTGAATAAAATATAGGTCCGGGTCGCGTTTGCTGAATACAGGTGGTTTAACGCCAATTCGACAAATTTCATTTGCATTGGCTATCAATGGTGCTGTTGATGCTGTGCTCTGTTCGTGGGTGTTTTCAATTGAGGGTGGACTGCCCGGTTGTACTGCTGCAGTATCTCCCGTCATTTTCAGAATATGAAGTGAGCGATTTGCACGTGCTAGCTTTCTTGTGCGGATTTAGCCGGCCGGTTCTGAATGTGGTGTACGCGGTGAAATAATTGTTTCCTTATCGAGGGGTCACCAATATGTGGGTATTTTTCCACTTCAAATTAATTATATTTCGTCTTTATTAAAGATATTAAGCGATTACAAAAATTCAATTTCTCTACTTCATAAGCGCAAACGGAAGTGAAGTAATAGATATAAAAAATATGTATTAAAGTATATATATATCTACAGGGTTGCGTTTTAAGTTTCATTGCAGGTGTAATCCATGATTCAAATAAAGAAGATTGTGTATTCAGCGGTTCCGCTATGCGTTCATCCAAAATTTGACAGAATCAGCTGATTTAGTGACGTACTAACATAAATTCTCTTTCACCCAGTTTCGTTTCCGGGTTTCTAATAACTAAAGATTGTGTGCGATAAATGTGAAATTTGTGTTAAAAAACTATTTGAAATAAAGAAAAATGAAGTGCCGCGTTTTTATTTGTGTGAATAATAGTTCAATAAAGGTATTTTTTGCCTGTTTGCAAATTTTCTTTCTCGACGATAACGTAGTTGATGACGTACTAACCAAAATGAACCCAGTCTCGCGGATGAATATTTTGCTTAATATGGCCGAGTGCACAATCTTATCTTTTTGAATCATGGGATTAATCCGAGTTTTGATCCTTACGTGTGGCACACACTTACATTCTGGCATGTATAAATACTGTATGATGCATGATTCAAATAAAGAAGATTGTGTATTCAGCGGTTCCGCTATGCGTTCATCCAAAATTTGACAGAATCAGCTGATTTAGTGACGTAGTAACATAAATTCTCTTTCACCCAGTTTCGTTTCCGGTTTTCTAACAACTAAAGATTGTGTGCGATAAATGTGAAATTTATATTAAAAAAACTATTTTAAATAAAGAAAAATGAAGTTCCGCGTATTTATTTGTGTGAATAATAGTTCAATAAATGTATTTTATTCCTGTTTGCAAATTTTCTTTCTCGTCGATAACGTAGTTGATGACGTACTAACCAAAATGAACCCAGTCTCAGCGATGAATATTTTGCTGAATATCGCTGAGTGCACAATCTTCTTTATTTGAATCATGTGTATGATGCATGATCCAAATAAAGAAGATTGTGCATTCAGCGGTACCGCTATGCGTTCATCCAAAATTTGACAGAATCAGCTGATTTAGTGACGTAGTAACATAAATTCTCTTTCACCCAGTTTCGTTTCCGGTTTTCTAATAACTAAAGATTGCGTGCGGTAAATGTGAAATTTATATTAAAATACTATTTTAAATAAAGAAAAATGAAGTGCCGTGTATTTATTTGTCTGAACAATAGTTCAATAAAGGTATTTTTTGCCTGTTTGCAAATTTTCTTTCACGTCGATAACGTAGTTGATGACGTACTAACCAAAATGAACCCAGTCTCACGGATGAATATTTTGCTGAATATGGCTGAGTGCACAATCTTCTTTATTTGGATCATGTGTATGATGTATGCCACAGGTACTCAAATATAGTCGTTTGTTTATTTTTTCAACAGCTGTTTTTTTTATTTCGACAGCAAATAATTTCGGCTAGTGAAAACTTCACTAGCTAAAATTTGAAGCTCCATATGATATTTACACTCACGCTTTTGCTGTCTTATGCTATTTTTTTTAATCAAGAAACGATTTGCCAGCCGAAACTTAAGTTTAAGTTTAAGCTTTGGAGACAAACCGGTTTCGGCTAATATGCGGCATAGTCAAGACCAATCTATACAGGTCGTCTTATGTGAAGGAGAATAGGTGATTACAGGCCTTTTTCAAAAATGTCAAAAGCAGAGAAAACGCCAGCGAACACACAACCGAACACACAAACACACAACCGGACACGCAAGCTATTTCCACGAAAAACATGTGCAAGAATGCAAAATCAAAACAAAAGACGATAGTTTGACTAAGGCTTTGTTCAGAAACTAGGTTTGAAGCGCAATCTGATTTTGTAGTAGAAGCAGAGCGTTCATAAACGTAAATTTTGCATGAAGCGTCCATTGTGTACGGAGAACAGTGACTTAACTCTGGGATGTGTGTTAAAAAGGTTGAACAGCTGTGCTCAGCTGATTTTGAAGTTGTTGTTATGGCCCAATGACGATCGTAAATGCAATATAAGTTGCTCTTCTTCTTTCTGTTTTGTAGGTTGCTGATTTTACATTCTTGCACATGTTATTCGTGGAATAGCTGGCGTTTACGCTCTCTCCGGGAATTGCGTTTTAGGAACTCAGCCTTAATTTCTTTACGGAATTATGAATTGGTTTTTTCAATTCCCAATTCCGGAATTGCGTTTCTGTCTTGATTGCTACGACCATGTCATTATGGTCCCTTTTCTTACAACAACCACATCCGGCCGCCATACCAATCTGTACCCCCGGAAGTCGCCGCCATACCAATCTGTCCCCGATTTTGACATTTGCGGATGACATATTGTCTTTTTTTTTTATCGAATTTCGACTACGCATCCCAGAGCCATTTCACTATATGCTATACACTATGGAAGCGTCGCTCATCACAATCATCAAAAAAATAATTACTGCCGCTGTTGCGTTTCATGCTGCGTTTCTGAACATAGCCATAAGCTGAAAATACGAGGAAGAAGAGCTACTCTCCCTTGCATGGACCTTCTATAGTTAGGTTATGGCCATACATGAATTATCCCATGATCCAAATAAAGAAGATTGTGCATTCAGCGGTTCCGTTATGCATTCATCCAAAATTTGACAGAATCAGCTGATTTAGTGACGTAGTAACATAAATTCTCTTTCACCCAGTTTCGTTTCCGGTTTTCTAATAACTAAAGATTGTGTGCGATAAATGTGAAATTTATGTTAAAAAACTATTTTAAATAAAGAAAAATGAAGTGCCGCGTATTTATTTGTGTGAATAATAGTTCAGTAAAGGTATTTTTTGCCTGTTTGCAAATTTTCTTTCTCGTCGATAACGTAGTTGATGACATACTAACCAAAATGAACCCAGTCTCAAGGATTAATATTTTGCTGAATATGGCTGAGTGCACAATCTTCTTTATTTGAATCATGGACTATGGCCATGATCCGAATAAAGAAGATTGTGCACTCAGCGATATTCAGCAAAATATTCATCCGTGAGCCTGGGTTCATTTATGTTACTACGTCACTAAATCAGCTGATTCTGTCAAATTTTGGATGAACGCATAGCGGGACCGCTGAATGCACAATCTTCTTTATTTGAATCATGGCCATAGTCAGTGTCTTTTTTTCGTCCTCCGTATCGTTCCACAATACATCATATTCCTACCCTGTCGGAAAACAAGCAAGCAGGACAAGTATTAAGCTGGGGTTATAGATACTTAACATAGCATGGAACAAGTTGAGAAACGGGTCGCTTTATGCGCGCTTCATAAAAATCTAAATGAATCAGACTTCTATGTTACGCTAACACTGCTATTCCGAGCGTTACCGGAAAATTACTTTACTGAAAATTTATGTTGCTGAAAATTGTTACCATCTTTTCAATTGGTATTCTGGCACAAATGGTAACGCTGTCAAAGCATTTCCATACGAACGGAATGGAATCGGGCTGAAATGGTAACAAATTGTTACCACGTGTTGAGGTGGTAACTTAATTTTCTGCTGCCAGAATACGAAAAGAGTGTTTAAAGCATTGTTTATACTAAATAGTTTGGTAACTCAAACGGTCTTCTTCTTGATCAATTTTAAAAATGCGTATGTATTTGTGCGAAAATGGAGAGAATGAAGGAATCAATGCTGTGCAATTTCGTAGAATTGCTGTTACTACCAAAATGGGAGCAAATTAGTTAGGATTTACTCCGTTTTTACTGAATTTTTTTCTTCACTACGAAAACGATTTTAATAAAAATATATCGTACCTTAAATCATAAAGTGACACAACTCAAAATTTGTTTTAATCGACTTTTCATCATAAACCGGTACACAGAACATATCTCTAGCGATTGCCAACAAAAAAACTTTTCATTCGGGGTCTGTTTTGACTACGGCTCTCGATTTTGTTTGAATATTTTCGAGTAGCCCGAACAATTGTTGTTTAAATGCTCGAACAATTGTTTGTTTGTTTATTACCCGTATGTTTGTACCGGCATTTGAACAATTCGGGTATTTTGAAGTTTTTTCTTTTTTTTATTATTATTATTTTTTCTTTGTATGTATTTTTTTATTTTTGTTTTTCCGATACATATTTTTTTGTTTGTAAGCTCGAATGTTTGTACGGGCATTTGAACAACAAACGGGCTTCAAACAAAAACGATCAGATCAAAATGCTCGATACGCGGGTATATAGAGCTCTACTTTTGACTGAAAAATAGCCATTATACGTCGCCTTTTGCCATGTCATTGATATGGTGTGCGATATATATTAATTTTTTTCCGCATATCTGCCCAAGTGCGCATAAAATAACGGATAAATGTGTAGAACTAACATTAAAATAGTATTGAGTTTTCCTGTTTATTTTACATTTTTAACTAGATAAATTTGCAGTTTAAGCTAGTTAAATTAACTGGATTGATTTTACAATTTACAAAAATACAATATATGTACATTCAATAAAAAAAAGTTGCTTCGGTATTGCGAGATATGGGAGGACCTCCTCCTGGTAAAATTTCAAACTATTAGGAGGAAGAAGAAAATATTTTACATTAAAAACTTTTAGAAATAAAAATGCGTTTCACCTTTAACTCACCTGAAAACTGAAAATATAAATGGAAATGCCATTATCACGCATTTCCAATGACGCTAAACTCCTCCCACGGCAGATTTTCTTTTTATGTAAAAAAAAATAATTGGGTTTTGCAGGAACAGAACTCCAAATGTTCAAAAAAAAATTTTGTAGTTTTCAAAATAGTTTTGACGTTCCTTTTTTTAACATTTTTTAGTTTATATTGACACTATCATCATGTTAAAAAAACCAAATTCCGAATGACATTTAGGAATAAAATTTTATATTTGAATAATAACGTATATTTTAAAAATTCCCAATGATGCATCAACACTAAAATTTGGTTGAATTTATCAAAATGTCAAATGACGTTTAAAAAGCTAAAAACAAGTTTCAAAAATCATGTAATTTGAAAAAAAAAATTGTTGCTGTTCTATGTGTAAAGATCGATCGTGTTAATCTTACATGAATTAAAATTTGCATATACGCAAACGAAGTAGTAAAGGCATTGGTATCCGTATATTACCTTTTCTATATTTCTAGGAAAATGTAGTAATAGAGCAGTACGAGAAAGTGCAACCCAGCTTATACGAAAATGTTCAAAAGGAAAGAAAAAAATTTGAATTCAAACGGCCATTTTGCATGGCGAAACCCAACAAACATTTAAGTTAGATACAGGTTTGAGAATGACTCAAGAACTAGTCCTTTTCTCAAATCTCTAACGTTAGAGGACGACTCGAGAAGCAGTCGAGAATCATAGCTATTTCAAACAAAATGGGACATCATTTTCAAATTTATAAAATTATAATTTCCGAATTGAAATCCAATGTAGTTTTCTAATGAGATTCTAGTGAGAATTCGCAAATACTTCTTTTTCTAATCAGTCTCCAATTTATTTCTAGTGTAGTTTTCAACCTCCGCTTTGGATTAGAGATCATTTTGAGAATTACACTCTCTACCATTAGAGATTGTGTTTGCTGATAAAACGCTGTGCCAATTCATACTATTTGGTTAATGCCTGGATGGTTGCTTTGGAAACTCTACATTCTCCTACATTTGGATATTTCCCAATTAGCACGAATCCAATATTGGAGAAAAGTCTCAATTCTCAAGTTTATATGTGTATGAGATTAAGTTGGTGCAACCAGTTTGACACTGTGCATGGAGTGTACTATCGATACTTACCGATCTGGCAATCCCAATTATTCCTATCAACCTCCCATCCCTATTTTATTTTATTCCAATAACAGAACAAATAAACACGCCATAATTCCGTTAGCAATTTTATTGTATATAAGAGCGAGTTGCGCTAATAAAGTATAGTCTTTTGTTATTTTTCATTGTAATTGTCTGCATAACTTCCGTGTTTTATTGAACGGATACAATATGTTTTTAAACTTGAGGTACAACACTTTTCCAAACTGAACTGAGAGCATAATTAGTATTAATTAAATTGAATCATATTAGAAATAAGTAAACTAAAAATGAGTGAAGAATAAAATTTAAAAAGGAATGTATAATTCAACTAATTTTTGTGTATAAAATGTTGTTGTTATTTTTAAATGCATAACAAAAAAGTGAGCAAATAAGTTAAACAGACAATCATAATTGTTACAATTTTGTTCCTTCCATCGGATGAGCGTTCGTTGCTCAAAAGCTTTATTCTGACGTTTGATTTTGGTTGGAGAATATCGATAGAATTCAAGTCGAATTCCAATATTTTTTTCAAGTGGAGAAACAGAAAACATTTTCATATCAAAAAAACACGCTTTTGCAATTGATTTCAAGTTAAAAATTATTGTTGGAAATCGGAAAATGGATTTGATCTCAATTGAAATTCAAATGCATTTTCCACAAAAATGTTTATTGGGTAGCAACGATTAGCATCATGGATATTTCATTTTTGTTTTAAATAAATAAATGTGTATCTATATTTTTTACACATACAGTGAGTCGCAGTGAAAATGAGCCACGTTATGTTCGAAGGTTTATGAAAATAAAAAATTATACACAAACCGATTGAAAAACAAAATTATGTACTTAGGTATATTTTAGAATAAACCACAATTTAGTATTTCAAAAAATATTTGATGAAAATTATTTTTTAGTTATAAAAATAATAGTTAAAACCGGAAAAGTTCATGAAACGGTCTCACAGTGAAAGTTAGCCACTAAGAGGAATATGCCCTAAAACGGTTTTAATACTTTGTTGCCTTGTTTCAATAGTTCAATTACTCTATCCCTAATGAATTAAATATAATACAAATTTTATTAGCATGCAATGTGTTTTATTCATCCAACAAAACACGATTTTTACGCGCTCTAGCGTATGTTGTCTGATAAGTACACCTTTTAAAATCGGAAAATAATTGCCTGAATCCCCTTTTATATAGATTTTGTATATAACACTGGATCACAAAATGAAATTTTTTGTCTGTACTTTGGACGTGACTATCCTATCTATATGTAAAATCGGTCGCTGATTCCGAAAATCGGGTTCATTTTTAATTCTATGGGAATGTTTTTGAGATATCGGCAATTTACCGTTATTTGGCCAATGGGTACACTTAATCCAGTATAGCTCTTTAACACAGTGAGTTATCTTCTTTGGGGTGACACCATACGAAAGAAAATTAAATTTCTTTTTCGCGGCTCCTATAACATTTTTCTCTAACTCTTATAGTTTCTGAAATATTGACGATTAAATTTTAATTTTTTCGATTTTTTACGATTTTTTGAAGAAAAAATTGACTTTGTCAGACAATATCTTTAAAACCAATGTCTTCACCTTCGGTTTTAATCTTTTACGTGAAGCTCCATTCCATTAGCAAAAAAATAAGCTATCAACGAAGGAAATCCATGGTAAAATGGAAAAGTTATAGGCGATCAAGTAAATACAGCCAAGTCGCACAATGCCTCTACACGGGTATATTTTATGCATGTTATACCCGTAAATGGGCTTGTATCTACC
The DNA here is from genome assembly GCA_960531455.1 of Urophora cardui. Taxonomy (NCBI): domain Eukaryota; kingdom Metazoa; phylum Arthropoda; class Insecta; order Diptera; family Tephritidae; genus Urophora; species Urophora cardui. Next base: position 108,036,922 of record OY482670.1, on the reverse strand, counting down.
GCGCTGCCAATGTGCTGCTACTGCAGATGTGTAGGTATTGGTACAATATGCATAGAATGTACGCGTGCAGAGGCATTGCGCGACCTGGCTGTATTTACTTGATCGCCTATAACTTTTCCATTTTACAATGGATTTTCATCGTTGATAGCTTATTTTTTTGATAATAGAATGGAGCTTCATGAAAAGGAGTAAAACCGAAGGTAAAAATATTGGTTTTAAAGATATTGCCTGACAAAGTCAATTTTTTCTTCAAAAAATCGTAAAAAATCGAAAAAATTAAAATTTAATCGTCAATATTTCAGAAACTATAAGAGTTAGAGAAAAATGTTATAGGAGCCGTGAAAAGGAAATTTAATTTTATTTCGTTTGGTGTCACCCTAAGGAATATAACTCACTGTGTTAAAGAGATATACAGGATTAAGTGGACACATTGGCCAAATAACGGTAAATTGCCGATATCTCAAAAACCTTCCCATAGAATTAAAAATGAACCCGATTTTCGGAATCAGCGACCGATTTTACATATAGAAAGGATGGTTGCGTTCAGAGTATTTTTTGGCTGTAGAGCAGTGTAATTAACACATAACGTAAAATGTGAACTGTACAAATATATAAGAGAAAAATAATAATTCTTGAGAGAAACTGTAAGTATTTAAATTAGAGTTGCTAGAAAAATTACTTTGATTGTGTGGCGTATATATGTGTATGTTTTTCTTTTTGATCATTTCTAGCATGTTGTTGAAAGTTTTCCGTTGAAAAGAAATTAGGAAAGTCAAGTAATTGTTAACAAAGATATTTAATAATAAAAATTTGTGAATAAATGATGGCTCACTTTCACTGTGACTCACTGTATTCCAATCAAAACAAACTTCAACCATGGGAATTGTTGTTGCAAAAAGTGACAGGCACATTATGTGTCAATGGGAGAATGGGAAACTAAATAAACCAAATGTGAAGAAGAATCGACCACAGTGTTGTATTCAAACGTAACAAAATCTTCACAAGAAAATAGCAAAAATTCCTAATAAAATCAATGAAAACTCAAAAATATGTTAAATTTTTGTTATTATCGCAACAAATATAGCATTACAAATTTAATACACACAATAATTTTAAAGATTTAAAGATTTCAAAATTCATTTCAATTTTTTTCTTTGTAACTTTTGCAAAGCACTGCATGGTGACAGGCACAACATGCCAAACGATCAGCTGAGAGTTTCGCAACTTGTAGATATAAACTATGGTTTAAAGTACCAGATTCTTTATTTCACCAGTAAAGTAAACTAGTATCGCCGGTGGTCGAAATTCGACCATGCAATTTATTTTTTCAACTTTGTATTGGTACAAAAATTATTCCTTTTCGCGGAGATAAGCAACACTTTCCAAATTCCAGTTGTAACGCAACACTGATTTGCCCTTTTGATCACGGTCCGACGCGAAATCATGGTCAAAATCAAGGCAGATCTAGGAAGGTAGGCCCGGTGGTGAGCGCTTTTAAATTAAAGCGACTCTTTAACTGTGTTTACGATATTTGTAAACACGTTTACGATATCTATTTATCTTAACTAAAAATTTTATTTATTAACTATAAAGAAATTAAATAATTTATAGAAAAAATTATATGCCTATGCACTGCTCCTGACTCATACGAACACATCCATATCAATTTTATGTGGATATGAGTATGTTAAATGTGCAAAACAGCCTGGCAATTGTTTGTATGGGAAAAATGTTAGCCTATTAATATATAGATAGTGGGCACATTTGCCAACGAAGCAAAAACGAAGTAAATCAAAAATGGTACAAAACTAAAAACTTTATTTATTAATTATAAAGAAATTAAATAATTTATATAAAAAATTATATGCCTATGCACTGCTCCTGACTCATACGAACACATCCATATCAATTTTATGTGGATATGAGTATGTTAAATGTGCAAAACAGCCTGGCAATTGTTTGTATGGGAAAAATGTTAGCCTATTAATATATAGATAGTGGGCACATTTGCCAACGAAGCAAAAACGAAGTAAATCAAAAATGGTACAAAACTAAAAACTTTATTTATTAATTATAAAGAAATTAAATAATTTATAGAAAAAATTATATGCCTATGCACTGCTCCTGACTCATACGAACACATCCATATCAATTTTATGTGGATATGAGTATGTTAAATGTGCAAAACAGCCTGGCAATTGTTTGTATGGGAAAAATGTTAGCCTATTAATATATAGATAGTGGGCACATTTGCCAACGAAGCAAAAACGAAGTAAATCAAAAATGGTACAAAACTAAAAACTTTATTTATTAATTATAAAGAAATTAAATAATTTATAGAAAAAATTATATGCCTATGCACTGCTCCTGACTCATACGAACACATCCATATCAATTTTATGTGGATATGAGTATGTTAAATGTGCAAAACAGCCTGGCAATTGTTTGTATGGGAAAAATGTTAGCCTATTAATATATAGATAGTGGGCACATTTGCCAACGAAGCAAAAACGAAGTAAATCAAAAATGGTACAAAACTAAAAACTTTATTTATTAATTATAAAGAAATTAAATAATTTATAGAAAAAATTATATGCCTATGCACTGCTCCTGACTCATACGAACACATCCATATCAATTTTATGTGGATATGAGTATCTTAAATGTGCAAAACAGCCTGGCAATTGTTTGTATGGGAAAAATGTTAGCCTATTAATATATAGATTATCTTACCACACCGGAATAAGGCCGTAAGTGTGCATAATCAAATGTACTCAAACCCCATTGAACAGAAATTTTGAGTGAGTTTGTTCATGCTACGTTAAGTATCTATAACTTCAGCTTTATCCAGGTATTACCATTTTCAGCCCGATTCCATTCCGTTCGTATGGAAGTGCTTTGACGGCGTTACCATTTGTGCCAAAATACTGTTACGTATTTGTCGATAGCTCGATTATTTCTATCGGGTTCGTATCACTAAATTGTTAAATAAAAGTCTTTATTTACTTCTTAATTCACACCGCTTTATTTCACGACTAAAAAGTCTACACTTGTTTTACTTGGCTTGATGTTAACACTTCTACGGTTAAATTACGACTGACTGCGGAGCGCCTGCTCGCCGCCTTATATAGTCTGTCAAACGCAATCTGGAAAATTCTGGCAACACTGGAAATTATCTGGTCTCTTCTTCTAGTTCTGGCAGTTTCTTTAGAGATGTGTTCAGTCATTTAGTGATGTGAGAGTGGAACCGATTATATTCGCCACACTGCCCTCCACCTAAGGCACTCTGCACACGGAGCGTACTGCTTTAGACGCGTATTAGATACTACAGACGAAAGCTGTACGCTTTGATATCGCGCACGTATATTTCAATTGAGGGCTGCACACGAGTCGTCAGCTTCATGCATTCGTCAAAGTATGCTAGCTACATGTCGCTTGGCGTAAAGCAGTGCTGGTAGCTAGGCGTACTACGCTTAGAAAACAGGAAGAAGAAGATGTTTGTTTACATTTTTCCACTTGGTGGAATTTATGAAAGAAACAGGAAGAAGAAGATGTTTGTTTACATTTTTCCACTTGGTGGAATTTATGAAAGCAGTAAAATTTGTGTAAAAAATCGGAAAAAAAGAGTGTATAATGAAAGAAAATTGAAGATTCCGTAAAATTTTTCATCTTTTCTATTTAAAGCTTCGAAATTTAAAGCAAATGCCGTATTATTAATTTGTTTGTTTGTTTTGTGCAGCGAAGTTTCATGTCGCTTCGTGTGCAGATATTGAGGCGTGGGGAAATCGACGCTACATAAAATGTCTCGTACGCGTCTATGACGATACGCCTCGTGTGCAGAGTGCCTAAGTCTGATCGTCCCGATCTGACACATTACTCGTTCCAAATGCTGCTAGCCTTTCCAGATGAACCACCTTCATTTTATTCCTCGGTCTTCCAATCGTTTGTATGCGATACACAACATCGTTGAGCCGCTTAATCACTTTGTAGGGCCCTTCCCAAGTACACTGCAATTTCGGGGACAAACCTTTCTTTCGCTGCGGGTTGTATAGCAAAACTAAATCTCCCTCAAGAAAACCTTCTGAGTTCATCGCCTTGTCGTATCTGGCCTTCATTTTGTCACTCATGATCTTTGTTCGCTGTCTCACAAGTTCATGTATTTCTCTCATTTCCTCTTCCAGAACATTGTTAGATTGTCTGGCATTTATTCCCGCATCAGCACTTATCCCAAATTTCAAGTCAGCTGGCAGTCGAAGATCACTACCAAAGATTACTTTTGCAGGAGTCTGACCTGTTGTATCGCGTACGGCCGATCGATATGCCATCAGGAACAGAGGAATATGAGTGCCCCAATCCCTCTGGAACTTGTCCACCACCTTTCGTAAATGTTCCTCTAATGTTCTGTTAAATCTTTCTACCATGCCGTCTGATTGTGGATGCAACGCAGTTGTTCGGGTTTTCCTAATACCCAGTGTCTTGCACATCTCCTGAAACACTACTGATTCGAAGTTCCTACCTTGGTCAGAATGTAGCTCTATAGGTGCACCATATCTCGCCACCCAATTGTTGGTGAATCCTTCGGCTATAGTTTCTGCTTCTTGATTTGGAATCGGGTACACCTCCGGCCATTTGCTGAAGTAATCCATGACCACCAGTACGTATTTGTTTCCAAGTTTGCTAGTAGGAAATGGCCCAGCTACATCCATGGCAATTCTCTCAAATGGTGCTCCTGAGTTGTATTGTTTCATCAGCCCATGACTCCTGGATTTGGGACCCTTAGCCTTTATGCATACATCGCAGTTCGCAATCCACTCAACAACTGTCTGGCGGCATCCGACCCAATAAAACCTCTTCTTGATTTTCTCTACCGTCTTTGTTACTCCAAGATGACCTCCACTTGGACCATTGTGTAGTTCATTTAGCACATGCGGTATTCTTTTCCTTGGAACAACTATCAATGTTTTAGAACTTTGGCCATCTTCACTCTCCCAAACACGATGTAGGCAACCATTTACCAATTGCAAACTATTCCACTGTGCCCAATATGATTTGGCAACAGGACTCTCTGCTGATATCTGTTCTTTTGATGGTCGTTCATTTTGCTCCAAACCGATCATTACACGTGCCAGATCTGGATCTTCAAGCTGACACTTCCTTAGCTGTTCCGCATCCCATTGGTCTGTGGATGTTATTGTCATTCGCCGAACATTTACGATGACTTCCTTCCGCTCAGCTCTGGAGGAATTCTTTCGTTCGAGGTTACATGGTTTTCGCAATATTGCATCAGTATTTCCTTGTATGGTTCCTTTTTGGCGATCTATTGATTTGGACATCTGCTCATGCCCGTCAGCCTTGCGCTTTCGCTCGTCCATAGTGCTGAAATTACTGGAGCCCTTGCTACAATGACGTGCTATGTGTCCTGTTTTCCTGCACCTGAAGCATCTCACAGCTCCATTCCTCTTTTTCTGCAATTCATTCAACACCTCCAATATCTTAGTTAGCAAGTCTGACGCATATACTTCCACCCGATGAGCCTTGTAAGTGGGCTTGCTCAATAGAGATGCTGTTTCCTGTGTCAAGGCATATGAGACCGTTTCAGCGAAAGTTTCTTTTGGATTTGCATAGGTAGCCCGCTTCGTTTCAATATCTCGTATTCCATTGATGAAGCTTTGAATTTTCATTCTTTCGATGAATTCTTGAGGTGCTCCTGCGTTTGCCAAATGAGCTAGCCTCTCAATCTCAGAAGAAAATTCTTGTAACGTCTCATTTGATTTCTGGAAGCGATTCTGCAACTCCATTTGATATATCTGCTTCCTGTGCTCGCTACCATAACGTCTTTCAATGGCACCCATAATTGCGTCATAGATGTTCCTTTCGCCCTCGCTAACAGTCTGTAATATTTCTGCTGCAGGTCCTTTCAATGCTACGAACAGGGCAGCGACTTTGTCCTCCGCACTCCAATTATTTACAACTGCCGTTTTCTCAAACTGTAGCTTGAATACTTGAAATGGACCACTTCCATCAAACGACGGAGGTTTTATCTTCTGTGTAGCAGTTGAAGCGACTGGACGACTTAGTTGAATATCCTGAAGACGGGCTTTCAATGCTTTTACATCGTCCTCTAATTTTTCTTGTCTTTCTTCAAGGACTTCCTTAACTTGTATAATTTTTGCATCCTGCGCCTTGAATTGTAAGGACATGCGTTCTTCTTGTGCCTCCAACTGAGCCGCAATGCCGGATACCTGTGATGAAAGTACTGACTGTTGCAATTCCATTTTGGACGTTATCTGTGCCTGTTGTTCTTCCATTTTTGCCGACATCTGTGTCAGTACAGACAATATCGAGTTCATGTCTACGTTTGCTACTGACCGTGGAGCCTCTTCCTTCTGGGTTTCTTCCTTTTGGACCTCTTCCACATCATCGTTGAAATCAAACTCATCTACATTAATGTTATATGCTTCCATAGCTACTCTTAACCTTGCCTGTAGTTCAATTTTATTGCCGCTTGTACTCAGGTTTCTCTTTTCTAACTCCTTTTTAAGCTCTTGGATTTTCAGTTCGTTTAACTTTGCCATTATCCTTATTTCGTTATCCTTGTTTCGTTATCCTTGCTTCGTTATCCTCGGTCCTGGAATTTATTTAACAATTCCAATTCTGACACCAATTGTTACGTATTTGTCGATAGCTCGATTATTTCTATCGGGTTCGTATCACTAAATTGTTAAATAAAAGTCTTTATTTACTTCTTAATTCACACCGCTTTATTTCACGACTAAAAAGTCTACACTTGTTTTACTTGACTTGATGTTAACACTTCTACGGTTAAATTACGACTGACTGCGGAGCGCCTGCTCGCCGCCTTATATAGTCTGTCAAACGCAATCTGGAAAATTCTGGCAACACTGGAAATTATCTGGTCTCTTTTTCTAGTTCTGGCAGTTTCTTTAGAGATGTGTTCAGTCATTTAGTGAAGTGAGAGTGGAACCGATTATATTCGCCACAATACCAATATGTACATACATTAGGGTTATGATATTTTTACTTTTAACACGGCGGTGGTAAACGATGAGCTTTGTATGAAAATTAAATAAATAACTTAAATTTTGGTAAAGTGTAAAAAACTTCTCGCACCCTTTGTTTGAGGAAATTTGCAGATTTGCACCAAAATTAAGAATTTAAATTTTTTAAAATTTGCCCATATGCATTTGATGTCAAATGATATTAAAATTAGATTTTCAGTTCGTACTATTTGTGTATGAATTTGACAATTTTTTAACCAAATGCACAAATCGTGTGCAAAAAAGCTTGTAAACGAAATTCTAATTGGTGCGGGAGTTTTTTTTTTAATGCACAAAAATAACATCGATAATTTAATAAATAGCCAAAAACTGAAATAATCTCGATTGTACTTTAATTCTTCTTTCTTAATTTAATTTTATTTTTCGTAACGTTAGCTTAAACTTAAATTCTCCGACCTTTTATCTTTAATTTCGTCCCTTTTATGCGGCAAATAATATTTCACCACTTCAGCAATTGGATATTCCACAAAAAGAGCGAAGATAAAAGCTACGATTTGCGTCAGTAAAAGTGTCACCAAAATCTGTGCAGTCTGTAATATTCAAGGAGATATTTAACAAGTGAGGAAACCGAAGTTCGAGTGGAATCGAACATTAGATACTCAGCTTTCATTATTTGTTTGCGTCTAATGGAAATACGGTGTATTTTATATAAAGCAGGTGACACATAAAGAGGGAGTAGTCACGCCCCTTTTCAAAATTTCATCTATCATCCCTTTATGACTTTTAATTACAAAGATGTCAATTTATAAATTTCCAAAGGACGGTTTAGATATATTTTTTTAAGTAGGCGTGGTTATAAACCGATTTCGCTAAATTTGTGCACGTGTATTACCAAATAGGCATTAGCATTTTCGCATAGCGGACGGTGGTTGAATTTTACAGAAGAGCATAAAAACTATTTTATTTCAAAACCGTTACTTATTTCTGTGTACAAACTTAAATTTAAATAGTACGTAGATCAGTTTGTTAGCTAAAACATCAACTTAGTGTAAAAAAGGAAACAAAAACGTCCGTTACGCGAAAATGCAAATACCTCTTACGCGAAAATGCACTTTAAACCAAGGCAGATCTAGGAAGGTAGGCCCGGTGGCGAATTCAGAAACTACTTTTTTTATATGCAAAGGTAGAGTGTAATGTCAAAATCCAAGCGAATTCACATCATGGCCAATAGGAATGGACGAGCCCCAAGCGAATTCAGATTTTAACCACGGCGAAATATCATTTTGACGTAACACTCTACCAATTCAGACCTGTTAAATTCCGATTAGGATTAGTAATCAATTAAATTGTTTTGTTTTTTAATTGGTAATCATTATTTTAATTCTTTTGCTGAAAAAAAGTAATTTTAATGATTACCATTAAAAAAAATCAAAAAAAAATCAAAAAAAATCAAAAAAAATCAAAAAAAATCATAAAAAATCAAAAATAATCAAAAATAATCAAAATAATTTTTTTTGATTGTTTTTGATTATTTTTGATTTTTTATGATTATTTTTGATTTTTTTTGATTTTTTATGATTTTTTTTTGATTTTTTTTTATTTTGTTTGATTTTTTTCAATATTGTTGTAAAGAAATTTGGATACGCATGCACATAAGTATTCAGGTAGGCATGTATGTTTGGTCAGAGAGGCATAAAGTTTGTTTGTACAAATGTATGTGAACGCATATTAAAGTACGTAACCCTGCAGTAAATATGGGGACAGGTGTATCCAAGTCATGGTGTATTCTACAGCGACAACTGCACTAATTAAAATGTCGACAAATTTAGAAGTACAAAATGTGTATAGACCTTGGCTCGTTCGAAGTTTTTCGTACTAGATACGGATACAAACCCTTCCTACACCTGGGGAAGATTCATTTCTAGGTTCAGTATAAGGACAGGGAAGAACGAATAAAGAATTCTGATTATGACAGAGATTATCTTTACGTAAATCTATTTGCAACATAGCAAATCGTCTACTGCTTTATTATGTAGTAGGCATGCGAAGACGAATACAAATTCCCAAATAATCCTATTTGAGGAACAATGTCGGAACGTAAGTACGTAATATTTCTGCCTTTTAAAAGAATACAATAGGGCAATAACTAGGGCTGAAACGGTATGGCGTATGATGAACAATAAATACAACTTATATGAAATTAAGAATTTTTCCTTTTTTGAAAAAATTGATGAAGTGTGAAACAGACAAAGGAAATACAACTGTGCTAATGGAGGAAGAGGAATACACTGCAAAAACAGGTCAACTAATCAAAGAAATGGGCTGCGGAGTGATGAGAAAAGACCCAACGGAAGAATACCAAATGGCAATAAAGTGTGCAATAAAACAAGCGAAAAGTATAAGAGACAGCAAAGTAGCCTACACTCTCACAGCAATAAATCCATCTGCCCCATCACTGATCGCACTACCTAAAATCCACAAAACAGGAACACCTATGCGACCAATAGTAAACCATAAATCGGCACAGGATATAACTTTCAAAACATCTAAATATGCTACTAGCAATAAAAACACAACGGAACTAGTCAACAAACTGAGAATTCTGAACGTACCCAAGGACTCAAAACAGGTATCACTTTACGTGAAGGATCTATACCCCTCGATACCAAAGACAGAATACTAAAAGCTCTAACTAAAATACTGACAGAGAAAAAAAAAACAACGTATTCCGCAGTAATTTCGCTGTTGTCAACATTTTTCAAAGACAATTTTAAATTAAATAATTTTTTTCTTATATTTCTATATATGTATGTACGTATGTGGTCTGCTCAGAAGTGTAAACAAAAGGAAATTTATATTGCTTTTGCGATTCAAATAGGTGAACTGCTTACTTGCTACATCGATAGCAGTTCCAATAAGTAGTGAACTGCGATTTTGAAAAAGTGATCGCAGTTGCGATTTGCGATTTTTTATTCACAGTGAAAAAATCACCGTTTGCGATATATCGCTCATCACTACTAACTACGAGAACTTCTGTATTAAAGCCCAATTTATGAGTTAGTACAACAGCGAATGTTACACTAAAATGTTTGATTTGGCCACTTTAAACAATTTTTCATAAAGATAAATAATTTGATATAAACGTGCATCGTACCATGTACGGTCAATGACAAATTAACAATAATTCCAAGCTTGTAAGATATGTATAAATGTGTATGCCTCTCTGCACAAATATACGAGGAGGAAGCATATAGAGCCTTTATCCTGTTGGTGTGGGACTTTAACCGCACTACACCACCTACGCTCATCGTATCGAACCCCGCGGTACTACCATCAAGCTACCGTCGGGAGTCTGCCTTAAAAGGCTATATACATACCTGGATACGTACAAATGTGCATATTTCTTTAAACCATATTGATAAAAATTAAAAAAAATCAAAAAAAATCAAAAAAAAATCATAAAAAATCAAAAAAAATCAAAAAAAATCATAAATAATCAAAAATAATCAAAAACAATCAAAATAATTTTTTTTGATTATTTTTGATTATTTTTGATTTTTTATGATTATTTTTCCTTTTTTTTGATTTTTTATGATTTTTTTTGATTTTTTTTAATGGTAATTGCAAAATAATCATTAAAATTTGAAAACAATGGGTAATCAATCATTAAATGGACAGTTGAAAAAATAATCAATCAAGCCGGTAATCATTGCGATTAATAATCATTATTTAACAGGTTTGTACCAATTACAATAACAAAATACATGGGAAATTTCTGAATTCGCCACCGGGCCTACCTTCCTAGATCTGCCTTGCTTTAAACGACGATATGTATGTAAACATTCCATACTTTTAGGCGAAAGCGTGTGCACTACGTACAGCTGAGTATAAAAACCGCTATGATTATTTAATAAATGCATACTTACCATAAATAACCGATTCACATATATTGGTTGTCTATAAAAACCACCTGTTACACGTAGGACAACCAAATGCCAGAGGTAGGCTTGATAGGAAAGTTTTGAAAAAATTGAAGACTCGGCAAGCAGCAAAACTCATACGCAATCCCTAGAAAGAGGAGAATAATATATGCATATTAAAATCATATAGGTACATAGTTATGTATAAACATTCACTCCTGCAGCTTACAACCCAATTTGAGGCACATGGCCAAAACAGCGGCACAGCATATAAACACCCACACATTGCGGTATAGACTGGCAAATAAAGCAACCCACAGGGAAGGCTCCTCGAATTTGATTGACATAAAATAAGCGGCACCAAAAAGTAAACCAAAGGCGAATGGGAATAAGAGCCACCAACATATTTCATATTTCAGCACACCACGAAACTGCTTTTGCTTTTGGCTGTTGCGCAAGCTCATGTATAGTTCAGCTGTTATGATGCCAAAAAAATAGCCAGCGATATTTGTATAAAATGGTGTATAAGTTTGATAGACGGTTTCAGCATAACGAAAAAACATATAACGGTAATTTCTAAAAAAAAGAGATAAAACGTTTAATTTTGGAAAACACCATAAGAAAAAATTAAAAACAACTTACTCTGGATTCGTATGATGGTTTAAGTTTCAAAAAGTATGTTAGGCAACCTGCGATCAAAAATATGAGTACCAGAAGAATCGAATATATTGCTACACGCAATTGGGGAAATCTAAATCGTGCAAAAAAGATATTCACCCCGATTCTAAATATCCGCCAGGATCTCAGCCCTTGTGGATTTTTTTGTTCACCAGGAAAATTTTCTCCTATTCTCTTTCACTAGCGAGAAGAAAAACTGGCGAACAGAATTTCGAACATGTGAGCGGATTTTCGAAGTCAGCTTTTTTGTTGCAAGGCAGATCTAGGAAGGTAGGCGCATAAGCGGATTCAGAAATTTCCGATGCATTTTGTTATTGTATTTGGTAGTGTGGTGTCAAAATGATATTTCGCCTTGGTTAAAACCTGAATTCACTTGGGACTGGCCCATTCCTATTGGGCCATGATGTGAATTCGCTTTGATTTTTACATTACACTCTACCTTTGTAAATAAAAAAGTAACTTCGGAATTTGCCTATGCGCCTCCCTGTGTCGCCTTCGATATTATGCGAATGCCGTATTTATTTTCAAACCACTAAGAATTTTTCAATAAAATTTTCTGGAAATGTTATGTGAATGTTAATTTTACAAATTTTAAAACCCCACTATGCAAAAATACTGTGGACTGCTCCAGAAATATAAATCCAGAAAGGGAATACCGCCGGCTGAGGGTAATTTTTTTTGAAGCGAGGCCGAAGGCCGCGAACGCAAAATGTTTTTCTACTCAAAACAACTGTGGATCGGTCCGTAGATTTTACTCCAGAAAGAGAATTCTGTCGGCTGAGGGTTATTTTTTTTAAGCGCAGCCGAAGGCCGCCAACGCATTAGGGTGTACTACGCAAATATAATTTATTATTAATAAACTATAAGTTTTCCCAAGATTTCGTTTGCATTTTAGTGATCCATATGACCCCCCTACCCTAAAATAAAAAAAAAAAAAACCGAAAATTCAGGGGCCTGGCCCGTATCGAAATTTCCCCACAAATTTTGCATTTTTGTTAAAAAATTGCAAATTTAACAAAATTGAGAGTGAATATACATGGTATTGCTTTTCGAAAGTAGCAGAGGTCTATAAGAGGAAGATTGCGCGATGGTACGAATCTGTTTGACGGAATCTTTATAGGAAATAAAAGTTTTTTGAGAGTATTGCATTGATTTTATTAATTTGCAGCTTTATTAAACACTATAGAATTAATAAACCTGCGTTCAAATATTTGGGGAAACTTTCCAATAATGTCACACGCCCCCAAAAAAACGACTTCTACCGGGTGGTAGGGGAGGGGAAGAGTGTTCTGAATCCGTAAAATTTAGGCGCCGGACGTACCTCTTTTTCGAGGAAGTTATGGTTAAAGTTTAGTAACTCCATATAAATTCGAAAGATAACGAAAAAACTTTTGCACGGAACAATTTTCTGCGTTAGCGACCTTCGGCCGCGCATATAAAAAATAACCCTGGGCTACGCCATCCGTCCGGACGTGTGCCCTAACCGTGGCTACCGCCACGGTGATGTCCTTCTGCGTAGTACACCCTGTGAAGTCGCTATTAGCAACATTTTTAATAAAAGTGATTTTAACGCAATATTGTAAAATTTATTAAGTATATTAGTAATATACTGTGTTGTGACTAAAATAAAGAGTGATATTGGTTTTGTAAATGAGGAATTGGGGTTGTTATTGGTAAAAATTTAACATCTTTACCAAATTCCGGGAAACTAGGTACGTCCGGCGCCTAAATTTAACTGATTCAGAACCTACTCCTCCCCTACAACCCAGTAAAAGTCGTTTTTCTCGGGGCGTGTGACATTATTGGAAAGCCAACCCAAATATTTATTGGACATTTTAATATCACATACACAGCAGCCAAAGAAACTATTTGCAATCTCTCCTAAATAAAACTATGCGCATTCTTCCGTTTTTTTGCTTGAAGACGGATATCAAACGGGAGTTGGAAAAAATTCTGACGTTTGATTGGCTCAATCCACCTTCAGCAAAGTTCTAAAAGTTGTTGAAATTTTTGAAAATGAGTTGTATCCGATTTGGATTCATAAAGCTATGAACAGCGACGAAAAAGAAAGTTTTTAAGTGCGGTTTTTAAAACTACGACATCTCTAGTGTCCTTGAATGTATTGATGGAACACATGTCCGTATCATCGCTCCATATCAAAACAAGCACCCTTACTACAACCGGAAGGGATACTACAGCCTACAAGCCGCGAAATATCCGGCTGCCCCTTCAATAAACTTACTAAAATATCTATTTGCTGTTTATACTTTCCGTCATAAAAATAAGCAAACCAGTACATAGTTAATTCAATTATGTATTTTTTATTAACAAAAGTTATATTCACTCACATTTTGTTCAACATTCACTTAAAATTGTCTTGTGAAAAATCTCACAAAATAATGGCATAAATTCTCGCTTTTATTTTCATTCATGATACCTACTTTTCTTCCTTATTCGCTTTTCACTTTTTCCAACATCATTTAGAATAGCCGGAAAGGGAGAAGCGAAAAAATCCACAAGGAATTTGTGTTTAGAATAAGGGAACAGGGAGAAGCGGAAAAATCCTTGTGGATTTTTCGTTTAGAATCGGGGTGATTATTGGCGTTTTCGATTCGCCATCGAAAAAACCAGCAAGTAATAGCCATACTCGCTAACTGGTCGATAAATATACATAAATTTGGCAGATAGAAATTTATAAATAGTGAATCGAAAGGGGCTTATATAATAATATGTAATAATATGTGCATACTTACTTGCTTATCACGATCAATATTATAAGAAACAATTCAAAAAGTTGCATATCAGCAGCAAGATACCAAGTTTGATGTGAACACTATGAATAAACATGAAACATACACATTACAGTTACTACTTCATTCGCTTTTTGAACATACGCTTTCCTTTAGTAAGTAGTTATTGATGAAAAATACATTTTTCCACCAATATTTTTGACAAAATACGCGTTCTGCTTCAACGAAATGCCGCCAAAAGGGTCCGTTTTGTAAACGTGTCAATATAGTTGCATTGAAAAGGATTAACATTACCAACGACGGTAAAAGTCTATAATACGAATATAACAAAAAAACTTGCATATGTAAATTCACAACTGGATATCTAGTGAGCAAAAAAAAATTTCAAAACTTAAAGGAATTGCATACCTTATATATCTGTGAAAAAATATTTTTAAATATAATATAATGCAATTTCCCACACTTGTATTAATATTAACTAAATTTCTTTCTTTAAAATTTATAAATAACAAAAATCCACTCATTACAAAAAAAATTTGTATTATTGCTGCGCCATTTTCAATTATTGCAGTTTCCGGACGATAAAAGTATTTTTCGAAAAATTGCGGATTTTCAATTTGTATGGCCATGAAAAAAATGAGCGAGTGTACGAAGATAACCAAACACACGCCAATAACACGAAAACCATCAAAAAATTGTAGATCCAGTGTGATTTTAGTAGACCGATCAATGCGCGAAGGTTCGGTATACGATAGAAATTGCGACAAATTGAAAATGATACTAATAGTTGTTGCGCTGAAAATTAAGAAATACAAATATTATTAGTTTTTTTTTGTTATTCAAAAACCAATTTTTTAATAATTTACCTGCGTTTACTGGAGATTGTTTATAAAAGTCGTTATTTTGCTTGCACAAAGGTTGTTTACTTTTTAAACGATAGTCATATGAGCTTGAGAGTATCGAGAAAAATGCAATAGTGACAAAAACAGCATAAACAAATATGTCTAATGGATCTAAAAACAAAACACATACATATATATATTATTTAATTGCATATGCATGATCACTAAATAATACATCTTACCATGGCTCAAGCGATCATTCGCTCTCTCACAATATTCGATGCTTGTGCGTAATTCCAAATCATATTTCTGTTTAAATTCTTTATTAAGACAAGCACTTACGATTTTGCCATATTCAATACGCTTGTCAGAGTCTCTTTTATGTACATTAATGTAATAATTAAGAAGCTAAATTTAAATTTAATGTAAAGTTTAAGTAGTTCAAACTGGTATAAAGAATATAAATCAAAATATTAAATAAAACTCTAAACAAAAACAAACCTCTGTATCGTAAATATCGCCATTGCGTGATAACTCATCAACACGAAATTTCGTTAAAGATTGTAACAATATTTTACAGCGTTTCAAGCATACACCAAAAAATAAATGATCGTGCCTATAGTGATGTTCGTTATCAGCAGAAAACTTGGAAATTGTATGCCAAAGATTTGAGGTCTCATTCTGCACAATTTCTGCATACACGACACAATAAACATTGTTATCCTTGATGGCGTTTATTTCTTCCGATTGCAGACACTGATCGTAGTTATCGAATTTGTAAAGTGGCGGCGGCTTAGCATTATAAAAGGATACTGAATGTGGAATCGATATACATTGATGTACACACATATGTACATATCGTCATACCATACCAGGGCCGTACCCAGGAATTTTTTTCGTGGGGGGTTTTCATCGTAGATTTTTTTTTTTTTGAGAAAAATATATAACCTATTTCGTGCACTAAATAAAAATAATAAAAAAATTTGGTTTCTAAAGTGCTATTTAGGAGAATAATTTTTTTACAAAACTTGATTTTCAAATTAGGGTTTTTATAAGAAGTTTTAAAAATCAGGAAACTTTTATTCATTTAAGAACTAGACTGTTCTATTGCAAACACGATGAATACTTTATAATTGGATATTTTATCCAAGTGAAAAAAAAAAAAAATATTTTATGGACGAAAAACTCGGTTAGATTACCCAACCATGTGGAAACGAAAACAGCTGTAAAAGTCCGCCCCAAGATTTTTAGCTTATGTTGAGACTCTAACGTGTTTTTTTTTTGCAACTTTGTTATTTGACATCCGATTTTTAAAATTGATAGATATGTTATTATTTTAGTCTTTTGAGCAGGGTTTGAAATTATTTTCAACTTTTTTTTCATTTCCATTGAATTTCATTTTCATTTCTGTGCCCGCAAATTAAAGTAGCCTAACTCGAGATAACGCGAAATTGAGTTATTGTTATAGTGTGAATCTTTGGAGGAAAACGCATCGATCTGTCTTATCCCCATTTAAATTGGAGTAATATTTAAAAAGTTATTAAGATATAAAAATTATCCTAACTCAGATAGAAACATTTTGCACCAGTTAAAACAACTTATCTTCTAGCAAATCTCTTAAGTCTAGTATTGTATGAAAAATCGTTTTATTAAAACATCCTAACCAGAGTTATGTGGGTACTTCATGGACGTATTTATTTGCGTTTTCAGTTTATTAAAAAAACCTAACTTGAGTTAGGAATTATAATTTTTTTTTGTCAATTTTGTTTTCATAGCCTAAGTGGAAATAGGTTATTTTAAGTGATTTTTTTTTTTATTTTTACACAATTTATCTCGAGTTAGGTTTTTTTGTTAGAATACTTTTCTCATTTCATGCGTTATTATCTTCAGTTAGGTTTTTTTGTTGGAAGCAAGTGGATATGATAAACTGAGATAAGAGATTTTTCAAGGATATATATTATAGAAATTCAATTAATTATTATATACTGTATACATAAAACACCTTTTTTCATCAATTAAACTTTAATGTGGCCGCTGAGGTGCAGTGCGTAGACTGCTCGCCTGCTATACCAGAGGTCTCGGGTTCTAACCCAGTCCGGACAAACACCACAAAAAATTTTTCTAATTGATTAAAACCCAATTATTGGGTTTTTATAAATAGCGGTCACCTCTCGGTAGTGAGCGGCATACCCTCCGAGTGTATTTCTGCCATGAAAAGGCTTCTCACAAAAAAGCATTCGCCGTTGGGAGCTCGCATAAAACTGTAGGTCCACACAAATTGTAGGAATTACAATAGTTAAGAAGCACACCTCGAATTGGGAGAGAAGCTCGGCAATAAAACTCGTTAGAGTTTTAATATCGCCAGTGTATTATTATTGTAATTTTTTTTTATTTATTAATATTGATAGTTAAGCTTAAAAGCTAGAAACTAACAGATATTTTTTATATAGCACTGGCAACTCAGGCCTTCGGCTAGTTATTATTGTTATTAAACTTTAATCGTGTTTCTTTTTACAAGGTATAGATCCTGGTAACATGGAGGAAGAAGACTTTCTAAATATAGATTATAGTAGCGACGACTCAATTAAGGACTCATTTTTTAACGATAGTCGGTCGGACACGGGGTCAGTTAATGCTGATTAGCCTATGCCTTCCTACACCTTTTTGCGATCTTCTGAATATTTTTATAAACGCTTTATACACTTTTTACACATGATGTGTTTCCGGACAACCTACGTGTTATATGTGGCATGAGACCCTTGCAAATCGTGGTGGCAATGGACTAGCATCGTGCTTATTCAAACACTTAAATAGTTTACCATTCAATATTAAACATGTCGTTTTTATAGCGATTTCTGTCCTGGCCAAAACTAAAACTAAATAGTTGTTGAACTTTTTTCCACTTACCCCAACAATTAAAACTCTTTTATTAGTACTATGTTTTAAATCTTCATGCAAGGTGATACTAACATTGAGAAAATTTATCACAAGTTTTTGGTTCCTGGTCATACGCATATGGAGTGTGCTGTAGACATGCCTTAATTGAACAAACGAATATAAAGATTCATCACTCGGTTTATAAACATATGTATTTTGCACATGACTCTATATGTCGATTCCATCACCGCGCCCCTTTTTGCGGCGGTTCCAGCTGTTATAGCTTTGAACCTCTCGCTCGGGAGTCTTCATTAATCATTTCCGGATAAACCAAGCTTCTTGTGGTGATTTCCCTAGTACCATGCCTTTTTCAGTATTCGGTAAAATAAAATGCAAATTCAGTTCGGGTTGAAAACGATCCGCGGCGTAGGATTATGGATTATTATTTTTTTCAGGCCCAAACAACAATGATTAGCGAAACGATTTTTATTTTATTTCATTCATTTCAAACAAAAATTAAAAGTCAAAAACTCTAAGACTTCTAATTCCACTACTTAGTTAGTTATATCCACTTAAATTGTCGTTTCTGGTCGTTTTCGATCCGAACGTAGGTCTACGCTTAAAAACACTTAACTCGAGTTAAATGGAAATAAAAACCTTATTGGGAAGAATTCGACACAATAAAAGAACTTAACTAGAGTTAATTCTGCTTTTCGTAAAAATTGCATCCAATAAAAGCACTTAAGTTATAAAAGACAATTTTTTGCAATTAACCTTGCTTTAAGATTTCTGGTTCAAAACTATTCCTTATCTAACACTACAAATCCATTATTTCACCTTTTAAAAATCCGAATTGGTCCAATGGTTTGAATTTTGACAAAAAATTGAGTTTTCTCCGTTCACCATATTTTGAGTTAGGCTACTTTAATTTGCGGGCACAGATTTGAAAATTAAAAAATAAACAGCGTTCTATTGTACAGCAACTGGGCAGGCTTAAGTTTCAAAAAATTATAGTCGACTGTTGCTTTATTGTGGAAATTTTTACAGCACTGTTGTTGTTGTGTTTTTTTTTTACTTTATGGGAACACAATCGAAATTGTAATGTACAAAAAAAAAACCCGCGTGTAGCATAGTACACGTGATAGAAGTTCACTTCTTCCATCTTGTTCAATATTTCAAATAATTGTGTTTTCAATTTATATTGGCTCGAAAGCAACAAGTAACAAGTATCATATACATATCATGTGAGAAGCGAGTTTGAAAATACATCCCTGAAAAAATGCGATTAATCCGGGACGTGTCCGGGATCAATCGGAAGCGAGAATGCGACTAATACAATTTTACATCCCTTTATATGGAGCGAATTGATCGCATTTGTTCGAGCATGTCCTATAAAGAGACTAACTGTTTAACTTGTATAGGTACCCGAACGTGTAAAAATGTAGATTAATCGCTTTCATCCAAAGTTGTAAGCCAAGGCTATTTTTTATGAAAATGTCTAAAAATTATAAATTGTTATATATATTAGAGGAGTTTACTCGATTAGATTTCATCTTGTAGTGAAATCTTTTAAAAAATTAAGTATTTTCTCCAAATATTTAGGGCCGTTTTCACCATTTCCGGTTAAGCACTTAACCAGAGATTTTTGCCCGGTTAAGCAATTTATACAATTTACGTCAAACTAACCAGCGATTAAATTAACCGGAGATCGTGAAACCGGCCCTTAAAGTTTTGAGAATGCATTATGCGAGTGTAAAAGATATGTGAGCAATCTTTCAAAAAGGCTATTTTTTATAACAATCTTTAAAAATTATAAATGTTCATGCCTATTTAAATAAAGATTATACAATAAGTTTTACTTTTGTTAAAAATCTATTCAATAAATTAAAATTTTATAAATAGTCTGTTTTCAGTGTATAATCGTAATTGATTTTCAATGAATATTTTTGGCAAAATTATATCAAAATTATTATTCATCATTGTTATTAAAAGAAAGCGTGTTCAATTAGTTTTACCAAATGTTTTTTCAATACATACATTGAATATTTTTGTAAAATTTCTACATATAATCAATCTAGATTTATACCCGTTCGGGAACAATTGGACAACAATTAGTCTACATTTATTCCCGTTCGGGAACAATCGGGGACTAATTTTGGACCGATTGTTCCCGAAAGAAATCAATCCGGGACGAATCTATGTATATCGGGATTAATCGCACATTTTTTTTGCAGGGATATTGCAATGAAAACTATCGCATGTACATACATGTGGTTGTGTGTTTTTGTTTGTACAAATTCTATTTATAGAAAAGGCAACGCTTGTTCTTGTTATTAGATTTTGTTTATCGGCAAGCTCATCCGATTGGTTTTTATATTGGTTGTTTGGTCGTTTTTATTTTAATAATTAACTAGTATCTATGTAACCCCCGATGTTCGGGTGGTACTTTTATTTAATAAAAAATTATAAAGAAAATTATTTAATAAAAAAGAAAAAAAGGAACAAAAAATTGGCTCGACCTGGACTTGAACCACCTTCACTTAAATTGGAAGCCTAGCATCTTACAGCTGAGCTACTGCGCTAGTTATAAGCCGTGCACAATTGACTTCTACCTCGCTTTGCTTCAGAGTTTTGCTTTGACAGTTCTGTTCAGCATGTGCTTTTTAAAGGGACATGTTCACAATTGAGGTGAAGCGAGTAAAGCAAAGTATAAAGTTAGCCATCTTTCAACTTTTTTCCACTTTGACAAACATCTCCCCTTGTGTGTGTGTGTGTATGTTTGTATATCTACACTTATTTTAGCGATTTCGCGCAATTTCGTGAGAAGTGAGCAGAGAAAAGTAAAAAATAACATTCGAATAAGCAGAAAAAAGCAAATTCCCCAAATATATTACCAAAAATCAGGTTTATAAATTAAAGCAAAGAAGTGAAGTGGAAATTGTCAAAGTGTTAATTGTAGCAAGCATCTGGAATTTCGCTTTGCTTTAAGGTTTTTTCTATCAAAGTTGGAGCAGACAAAGCCAATTGTGCACGGGCTCTTACTGCTTGCCCAGAATGTTGTACTACAGCTACGGGCTACATAGCTTACTACATCAGCTGATGACTGATTTTGTGGCAACGCTCGAAAATGTGAACACAATGGCTACGTTCAGAAGGCGCAACCGTGGCGCAACAGTTGCACAACTGTTGTGTTTTATCTTCTGAACGCATCGTTGAGTATTTCTGATCAACACAACATGTTGTGATTTTGGAGACTTTTTTCCATCATAAATTTTTTACGCTCACTTTACACAACATGTTGAGCTTACGATTTTGACATATGTACAAAAATATAAATAGTGTTTATGAATTTTGGAATGTAATAAAAATCTTTCAAAGCCGCGAAATTATTCATGCCTATTACGGTATCCGGCGGATGCCATTCGCAGGGAATGCGAATCGTTTTGATAAAATTTGATATTCTCATAACCGATCGTCAATGCAGTCCGGGAATAAAAAACATGTTGATAAAGCAGTTCGAGGATTCACCGCATTCCTATAACCGTAATCGAAACGCAGTAGCTGTAATTTCTTTTGATTTCGATTCGTCATAAAATTGGTGCGGATTCAATAGAAATTTAAAAAATTGAATTTTCATTGCGTAGTAAATTACAATGAAATTTAACGAATAACAAAATAATTCATACATATATTTTAAGTAAATATACATATATGAGTTAATTTTATTTTTAAATGGAATTCGTACGAAAAACGTGGGCAGTTTTCCTTTTTGATTGAGCGGAAGAAGCTTAACGAAAATATCGCAAAATAACATGAGCAAGCAGTCTCCAGAAGTTGATCTGAGTTTTGGACAACATTAAGCACGGATTTGAATGCTTTGGGACCAACATCAAAATTACTTGGTCTGAATCCAAATCCTGTATTAAGATCAAGCTAACAAATAACCGCTTCCAAATGCAAGTTACAGGTGGAGGACAAAACGCAGAAGTTCACTGGAAGACATTTTGGTAGGCTCTGTAGCGCGATGATCAAAATATAAGCGTTGATTGCGAACCATCCGTTAATAATTCGAGGCCAAATGCAGAAGTACAAAATTTAGCGAGTACTTCGTAAGAAATTGGAACAGCTTCAAGTCCGCAAACACAACAAAGAGTACTTCCATTTGCAAAAAAAAATCAATTTTTCTTCAATTTATTCAATTATATTCTTTCAAAATGCAAATAAATCACAACTGACAATGTAGTAAAATGTAAAAAAGCTTTTGACATGATACGCAGGGTGAATCGATAAAGCAGTAATCCGACGGTTATGGTAATAGCGTGAAATTTGACCGGCGAGGGGAGTGCGAATCGGATGGCATTCGCGGGAGTGGCATCCGTCGGATACCGTAATAGGCATGATTGGCAATTACGTTGGGGATAATTAAAATACTAATTTGTTTATTTAATGTATCAGCTCGTTCAGAAGGCGAAAATTGTATCACTTTCCCATTACTGATATCTACACAACAGTTGTGCTCCACCGTTGCGCCTTCTGAATGTACCCAATGGTGTAGCTCAGTGTATCTCATATATGTCATCTTTTTTATATTTTTGTACAGGGGATTCCTTAAATTCCATAAAAACTCTTTATTTTTTACAAGTTCAATTCATTTTTCCGTTTCTTCGTCCTTCATTTCGAATTTCCGTCATTAAAAAATTGAGCTGTCACACTGTAGCGCGCTACAAAGTTCTCCATAAAAACTCTGTATCGCCGCCTAAGAAGTTAACTTAAAAAATTTTTAAAAAGCCGCACTGAAAACTAAAATTCTGTTTATCTGTGCTTTGCTGTCGACTGATCTGTTTGAAATTACACAGTAAAGCAACAGCACAAATAAACAAACAAATATATTCGACCGTTCTGTGCTTCGACTTCAGAAGTGAGTTTCTGTAACAAAATCGCGAAAATTGTCAATCAAAATGACGTCACATTAATACGTTCCACACTTTGTCACCACCTAAAAAGCAAGTGAGAATCTATCGATTGACGTCATTATGACGTCACTCGGTCGAAACTATTGATAAAGTTTAGTTACAGAAAATCAGTGCTGATATTTTCAGAGGGAATCGAAATTCAAAAGTTCTCAAAAAATTATGGTAACTTTCCCAGAACAGCAACAGCTTATTTTTTTGAGACTGTTGGTGTTATGCTGACAAACAGTGCTTGGGAAGCTTTATATCTTCCTCTAATATCCTTTGATCTGTGAAGTGGTTTTCATATAGTTGGGTCACCTAGCCGAGTTTTTCGACCATAAAACATCCTTTTTGTTTCACTTGGAAAAAATCGCCAAAAATAAAGTATTCATCGAATCTTTTTAATATTACGCTTAAAATGTTTGCAATAAAACAGAATAATTTTAAAAAGCATAAAATTTTCCTGATTTTTACAACTTCTTATAAAAACCCCAATAAAAACAAAATTTTTTCAATAATCGCAAAAAATCAATAAAATTTTGACTTTGAAAAGTTAGTACTGAAAATAGGTGAAATCGGACTATAACAACGCACACAAAATGTTATAATCCAGACACTAATAAAACCGAGTAATGAATTTTCAGCCATGCAATGATTTTATTCAGTTATAAGGAAATATGCTAAAATTTTAGAAAATGTATGTAACATAATTTAATTTATAAGTGGTATGTCGTTAGAAGCGTACTTTAATTACACTGGATCACAAAATGAAATTTTTTGTCTGTACTTTGGACGTGACCATCCTATCTATATGTAAAATCGGTCGCTGATTCCGAAAATCGCGCTCATTTTTAATTCTATGGGAAGGTTTTTGAGATATCGGCAATTTACCGTTATTTGGCCACTGGCTCCACTTAATCCTGTATACCTTTCTAACGCAGTGAGCTATCTTCCTTGGAGTGACACTCAACGAAAGAAAATTAAATTTCCTTTTCATCGCTGCTATAACATTTTTCTGTAACTCTTATAGTTTCTGAAATATTGACGATTCAATTTGAATTTTTTCGATTTTTTACGATTTTTTGAAGAAAAAATTGAATTTGTCAGGCAATATCTTTTAAACCAATGTCTTCACCTTCGGTTTTACTCCTTTACATGAAGCTCCATTCTATTGGGAAAAATATAGCTTACCGAAGGTGAAGACATTGGTTTAAAAGATATTGCCTGACAAAGTCAATTTTTTCTTCAAAAAATCGTAAAAAATCGAAAAAATTCAAAGTGAATCGTCAATATTTCAGAAACTATAAGAGTTACAGAAAAATGTTGTAGCAGCGATGAAAAGGAAATTTAATTTTCTTTCGTTGAGTGTCACTCCAAGGAAGATAGCTCACTGCGTTAAAGAGGTATACAGGATTAAGTGGAGCCATTGGCCAAATAACGGTAAATTGCCGATATCTCAAAAACCTTCCCATAGAATTAAAAATGAGCCCGATTTTCGGAATCAGCGACCGATTTTACATATAAATAGGATGGTCGCGTTCAGAGTATTTTTTGGCTGTAGAGCAGTGTTATCTTTCGAACGCAGTAGATACGGTTTGCGGGTATTTGTAACTTCAGCGAAAAGAATTTTTTATTGAAGTTGTAACCAAAAAAACCCAAAATTACGTCATCTCAAAACCCTAACCATAAAAAAATGGTTTTGACCTCAGCAGGTTCATGCCAGCCCTCCCCTATACCTGAAATTCTTGGTATTTTCTCAAATTAATTATTTGTAAACTAGTGTTTTCAACATATAGCTTTGAATATGATAGAAGTAAAATATATCTACCAGAATTTCGTGGGGGGTTCAAACATCCAAACCCCCCCCCTAAATACGGCCTTGTACCATACGAAAACTAGCATATTTAAAATTTCTGGCGAAAGCTATCAATAAAAAAATTCAGTACGAAAAGTAACAAGTTCGACGTTTGGCTGACGAAAAATAACAATTTCGACTTTTGGCCGACGAAAAATAACAAAATCGACTTTTGGCTGACGAAAAATAACAAAATCGACTTTTGCTTGACGAAAAGTATCAGTAATTATATACGGTTTTTACATTGAAATTGTTGTTGTTTAAACAAAATTGATAGTTTTCGTCAGCCAAAAGTCGATTTTGTTATTTTTCGTCGGCCAAAAGTCGAAATTGTTATTTTTCGTCAATCACAAAAAAACGTATGCTAGTTTTCGTATGGTACGACGATATATACATACATATAATGTCATTTATGTGGACGCTGCTGTGTAGTGGGTAGAGGGATCGCGGTCGCCCGACCGTCACAAGAATTTTAATTTAATTAATTTTCAAAAATAGCGGTAACCCCTCGGTAATGGGTAGCACTTGTATGTATGTATGTATGTTTGTACTCACTGTTAAATTGCCCTACGACATTTATAAAATTGTTGGTGAACAAAACTATGAAAAGTCTGTATGCTTTGCGATAATAGCACATCTTGTAATGGATCATTTTAAAATATTCTCAGTTTTTAATTCGTTAATTTGTACAACGTTTTATTTTAGTACATTTCCCCGAGAAGTAAATGTTGCATGCGAAGATGTCACGCATCAACAGGTCACGGCAGACAATAATAATTACAAACGCTAATAGAAAATTGATTGTCAGAAGGGGATTTACTTTCAAGAAACAGTTGACATGCGTATACATACCCAGCCAGCAAAATCATCGTAAACGAGCTCGTAAACTGATGTTTTCTCCAAGAAAACTCTAATAAAATATCGTTTACGAAATCCGTTTACGATTCGCCTACGAATACTGTTTCGCTTTAAAATGTTCATTGCCTACGAGTGTCGTAAATGTATCGAAAAAGCACTCGTATATGAATCTTTTTACCATTGTTTATACTAAATAGTTTGGTCACTCAAATGGTCTTCTTCTTCTTCAATTTAAAAAATGCGTATGTGTTTGTGCGAAAATGAAGAGAATGAAGGAATCAATGCTGTGCAATTTCGTATAATTGCTGTTACGTTCTCTGGTTATTAGCAATTTACACGCCTGTCCGTTCGTGGTCCTTCTCTGGTTTTATAAGTTCTCTGCTGTTACTACCAAAATGGGAGCAAAGTCGTTAGGATTTACTTCGTTTTTACTGAATTTTTTTCTTCACTACGAAAACGATTTTAATAAAAATATATCGCACCCTAAATCATAAAGTGACACAACTAAAAATTTTATTAAGTCGACTTTTCATCATAAACCGGTACACAGAACATATCTCTAGCGATTGCCAACAAAAAAACTTTTCATTCCAGTCTCTTTTGACTGAAAAATACGTGGCTTTTTTCCAATTCATTGGTTGTCAAGAAAAAGTTTTTTGGCTCCTGAAAATTTTTGAATTTTAAGTTGTGCCACTTTATGATTTAGTATGCGATATATATTAATTTTTTCCGCATATCGGCCCACGTGCGCATAAAATAACAGATAAATGTTTTCCTGTTGATTTTACATTTTTAACTAGATAATTTTGCAATTTCAGCTATTTAAATTAACACGGAATTTTTTTTGATTTTACCTTAAATTTATTGTTAAATTAACTGGACTGATTTTACAATTTACAAAAATACAATATATCGCACCCTAAATCATAAAGTGACACAACTCAAAATTCAAATATTTTCAGGAGAGCCAAAAAACTTTTTTTCTTTACAAGCAATCGTATGGCAAGAGACCACGTATTATGGTAATTTTTCGGTCAAAAGAGACACTTATAGAAAAGTTTTTTTGGCAATCGCTAGAGATATGTTCTGTGTAACATTTATGAAAAAACTCGATTTCAAAAAATTTTGAGTTGTGTCACCTTATGATTTAGGGTGCGATATGTGCATTCAATAAAAAAAAGGTGATTCGGTATTGCGAGATATGGAAGGACTTCCTCGTGGTAAAATTGCAAACTTTGAGGAGAAAAAAGAAAATATTTTACATTAAAAACTTTTAGAAATAAAAATGCATTTCACTTTTAATTCACCTGAAAACTGAAAATATAAGTGGAAACGCCATCATCACGCACTTCCACTGATGGTAAACTCTTCACACGACACCAGATTTTCTTTTTATTTAAAAAAAAAAAAGAATAATAATTGCGTTTTGCACGAACAGCAGAACTCCAAATATTCAAAAAAATTGTGTATGTTTCAAAATAGTTCTGAAGTTCTTTCCCAGCCAGAAAAATCATCGTAAACGAGCTCGTAAACTGATGTTTTCTCAAAGAAAACTCTAATAAAATATCGTTTACGAAATCCGTTTACGATTCGCCTACGAATACTGTTTCGCTTTAAAATGTTCATTGCCTACGAGTGTCGTAAATGTATCGAAAAAGCACTCGTATATGAATCTTTTTACCATTGTTTATACTAAATAGTTTGGTCACTCAAATGGTCTTCTTCTTCTTCAATTTAAAAAATGCGTATGTGTTTGTGCGAAAATGAAGAGAATGAAGGAATCAATGCTGTGCAATTTCGTATAATTGCTGTTACTACCAAAATGGGAGCAAAGTCGTTAGGATTTACTTCGTTTTTACTGAATTTTTTTCTTCACTACGAAAACGATTTTAATAAAAATATATCGCACCCTAAATCATAAAGTGACACAACTAAAAATTTTATTAAGTCGACTTTTCATCATAAACCGGTACACAGAACATATCTCTAGCGATTGCCAACAAAAAAACTTTTCATTCCAGTCTCTTTTGACTGAAAAATACGTGGCTTTTTTCCAATTCATTGGTTGTCAAGAAAAAGTTTTTTGGCTCCTGAAAATTTTTGAATTTTAAGTTGTGCCACTTTATGATTTAGTATGCGATATATATTAATTTTTTCCGCATATCGGCCCACGTGCGCATAAAATAACAGATAAATGTTTTCCTGTTGATTTTACATTTTTAACTAGATAATTTTGCAATTTCAGCTATTTAAATTAACACGGAATTTTTTTTGATTTTACCTTAAATTTATTGTTAAATTAACTGGACTGATTTTACAATTTACAAAAATACAATATATCGCACCCTAAATCATAAAGTGACACAACTCAAAATTCAAATATTTTCAGGAGAGCCAAAAAACTTTTTTTCTTTACAAGCAATCGTATGGCAAGAGACCACGTATTATGGTAATTTTTCGGTCAAAAGAGACACTTATAGAAAAGTTTTTTTGGCAATCGCTAGAGATATGTTCTGTGTAACATTTATGAAAAAACTCGATTTCAAAAAATTTTGAGTTGTGTCACCTTATGATTTAGGGTGCGATATGTGCATTCAATAAAAAAAAGGTGATTCGGTATTGCGAGATATGGAAGGACTTCCTCGTGGTAAAATTGCAAACTTTGAGGAGAAAAAAGAAAATATTTTACATTAAAAACTTTTAGAAATAAAAATGCATTTCACTTTTAATTCACCTGAAAACTGAAAATATAAGTGGACACGCCATCATCACGCACTTCCACTGATGGTAAACTCTTCACACGACACCAGATTTTCTTTTTATTTAAAAAAAAAAAGAATAATAATTGCGTTTTGCACGAACAGCAGAACTCCAAATATTCAAAAAAATTGTGTATGTTTCAAAATAGTTCTGAAGTTCTTTCCCAGCCAGAAAAATCATCGTAAACGAGCTCGTAAACTGATGTTTTCTCAAAGAAAACTCTAATAAAATATCGTTTACGAAATCCGTTTACGATTCGCCTACGAATACTGTTTCGCTTTAAAACGTTCATTGCCTACGAGTGTCGTAAATGTATCGAAAAAGTACTCGTATATGAATCTTTTTACGTCCGTTTTTTTTATCGTAAATGTAGAAATTTCACAAACATACTACATACTTAGGTACTTTTAAAATATTGAGTTTGAAATTTTTCGTTTTCTTTTTTTTTGACATGATAGAAAAAAAGCTTCTTTTGTTATTGTTTTCTTATTCGAGAATAGCTCGTAAATCGCAATGTTCGTAAAATGTACGGAACCTTGCTGGCTGGGTTTTTTAACATTTTTTTTTGTTTATATTGACACCATGTTAAAGAAACCAAATTCCAAATGACATTTAAGAATAAAATTTCTTATTTAATTCATAGCGTATATTTTAAAATTGCTCTATGTTGCATCAACACTAAAATTTGGTTGCATTTACCAAAACGTCAAATGATGTTTAAAAAGCTAAAATCACGTTTGAAAAATCGTGTAATTTGAAAAAAATTGTTGCTATTCTATGTGTAAAGATCGATCATGTTAATCTTACATGAAATAAAATTTGCATATACGCGAATGAAGTAGTAAAGGCAATGGTATCCGTATATTCCCTTTTCTATATTTCTGGAAAAATGTATTAACAGAACAGTACGAGAAAGAGCAACCCTGCTTATACGAAAATGTTCAAAAGGAAATAAAAAAAATTTAAATTCAAACGGCCATTTTGATGGTAAAAACCCAACAAACATTTAGGTTAGATATCGGTTTGAGAATGACTCGAGAACTAGTCCTTTTCTCAAATCTCTAACGTTAGAGGACGACTCGTGGAGCTGTCAAGAATTATATCGATCTAAAAAAAATGGGACATAACTCTCAAATGAAGAAAATTATAATTTCCGAATTGAAATCCAATGTAGTTTTCTAATGAGAATTTGCAAATATTTCTTTTTCTAATCAGTCTCCAATTGATTTCTAGTGTGGTTTTCTACCTTCGCTTTGGATTAGAGATAAGTTTGAGAATTACACTCTCTAACACTCTCAGATTGTGTTCGCTGATAAAACGCTGTACCAATTCATACTTTTTGATTAATGCCTGGATGCCTTCGAACGCTTTGGTTGCATTGGAAACTCTACATTCTCCTACATTTGGATATTTCCCAATTAGCACGAATCCAATGTGGGGAAAAAGTCTTAATTTTCAAGTTTATATCCAAAATGTTTTTACACTTAAGGTACAATACTTTTCCAAATTGAACTGAGTGTATAATTAGTATTAATTAAATTCAATCATATTAGCAATAAGTAAACGAAAAAGTGAGTGAAGAATAAAATTTAAAGAGGAATGTATATCTAATTCAACTAATTATTGTGTATAAAATATTGTTATTATTGTTAAATGCATAACAAAAAAGTGAGCAAATAAGTCAAGCAGACAATCATAATTGTTACATTTTTGTTCCTTTATTTCAATCGGATGAGAGTTTGTTGCTCAAAAGCTTTATTCTGACGTTTGATTTTGGTTGGAGAATATCGATAAAGTTCAAGTCAAATTCCAATATTTTTTTCAAGTGGAGAAACAGAAACATTTTCATATCGAAAAATGGGCTGTTTCTGAATTCAAGTTAAAAATTATTGTTGGAAATTGGAAAATGGATTTGATCTCAATGAAATTCAAATGCATTCAAAAATGCTTATTGGGTAGCAACGATTTGCGTCATGGATATTTCATTTTTGTTTTGAAAAAATAAATGTGTATCTATATTTTTGATACATACAGTAAGTCGCAGTGAAAATGACCCACTTTATGTTGTCCGAAGTTTTATGCAAATAAAAAATTATACACAAACAGATTGAAAAACAAATTTATGTACTTAGGTATATTTTAGAATAAACCACAATTTAGAATTTCAAAAAATATTTGATGAACATTATTTTTTAGTTATAAAAATAATAGTTAAAACCGGAAAAGTTCATGAAACGGGCTCACAGTGAAGGTTAGCCACTAAGAGGAATATGCCCTAAAACGGTTTTAATACTTTTTTGCCTTGTTTCAACAGTTCAATTACTCTATCCCTAATATCTAAACTTGTTTGTCGGTCCATCTTTGCACATTGACATCCAAAATACAACTAATGCATCTATTGGCGCACTTGAATTAAATATAATACAAATTTTATTAGCAACCAATGTGTTTTATTCAACTAACAAAACACGATTTTTACGCGCTCTAGCGTGTGTTTTATGATAAGTACACCTTTTAAAAATGGAAAAAAATTGCCTGATCTGTTTTTTTTTATATAATTAACACATAATGTAAAATGTGAACTGTAAAAATATATAAGAGAGAAATCGGTGTTCTAGAGAGAAAGTTTAAGTATTTAAATTGGAGTTGCCAGAAAGCTTGCTTTGATTGTGACGCGTATATACGTGTATGCTTTTGGTTTTCATCATTTCTGGCATGTTGTTGAAACTTTTCCGTCGCAAAAAAATTAGGAATGTCAAGTAATTGTTAACAAAGATATTTAATAATAAAAATGTCTGAATAAATAATGGCTCACTTTCTCTGTGACTCACTGTATCCCCATCAAAACAAACTTCAACCATGGGAATTGTTGTTGCAAAAAGTGACAGGCACATTATGTGTCAATGGGAGAATGAGAAACTAAATAAACCAAATGTGAAGAAGAATCGACCACAGTGTTGTATTCAAACGTAGCAAAATTTTCACAAGAAAATATCCAAAATTCCGAATAAAATCAATTAAAACTCAAAAATATGTTAATTTTTTGTTATTATCGCTACAAATATAGCATTACAAATTCAATTCACCCAATAATTTTAAAGATTTAAAGATTTCAAAATTTATTTGAATTTTTTTTCTGTAACTTTTGCACAGCACTGCAGGGTGACAGGCACAACATGTCAAAGAGTGTCGCAACTTATAGATATAAACTATGATATAAACTATGCTTCAACCATGGGAATTGTTGTTGCAAAAAGTGACAGGCACATTATGTGTCAATGGGAGAATGGGAAACTAAATAAACCAAATGTGAAGAAGAATCGACCACAGTGTTGTATTCAAACGTAGTAAAATCTTCACAAGAAAATATCCAAAATTGCTAATAAAATCAATTAAAACTCAAAAATATGTTAATTTTTTGTTATTATCGCTACAAATATAGCATTAGAAATTCAATTCACACAATAATTTCAAAGATTTAAAGATTTCAAAATTCATTTGAATTTTTTTTCTGTAAATTTTGCACAGCACTGCATGGTGACAGGCACAACATGCCAAACGATCAGCTGAGAGTGTCCCAACTTATAGATATAAACTATGCTTTTTACGTCCGATTTTTTATCGTAAATGTAGAAATTTTACAAACATACATACTTACTTTTAAAATATTGAGTTTGAAATTTTTCGTTTTCTTTTTTTTTGTGACATGATAGAAAAAAGCTTATTTTGTTATTGTTTTCTGATTCGAGAATAGCAGAGCTGGGCGATAAGGATTACATGTGCAATCGATTACACGTAGGATTACGATTACATTAATCGTAATTTCAAGTTTTTGACGATTACGATTACAGTAATCGTAATTTTTGTAACGACGATTACGATTACAGTAATTGTAATTTCAAGTTTTTGACGATTACGATTACAGTAATCCTTATTTTCTGTAATCTTAAATTACAAAATGTAAGAATTACATGTAAAAAATTATTAAAATTGCTTTTTGATACTAAACGGTTTAGGGAGGGAAATATGCTTGGCTCTGAAAGAAGTGCTAAAAACTACAAATAATTATATAAAGCTTGCAATTTCACACATATTATATACATTTTGAAATATTTGCGGTTGAGATAGCAGCTTTTAGTGGGCTGGAGACAATGGCCTCATGCATAAAAATCGAGCTGTAGCTCACACTAATTTTCTTCGTAAAATGTGGATTTTGCATGTATAAAAAATATGTATTACAATTGCTAGATTTTACTAAACAAATTACTTAGGTTTATCTCATAACAAAATTAAAAAGTAATAAAATTCCACTGCAACTTTTGAAGATGTAAATGACCATAACTATGAAATATCAATATTAGATGAAGATTTTTTTGACTTCAGCGGTAAATACCTAACTACATATCTATATAACAATATATATTTTATTTAAAACTCAATATACCTTTAGAAAACACTGATTTACCTGAAGTGCTTCCTGGTAGTGGCTCAAACGTTATAGGAGAAGAATTTTTTAAATATTTGAACGATGCTGCTAGTAGCCATGGCTGTTTTAAAAGATATCCTCTGATAAAGAAAGCATCTTTAAGATTCAGCACCCCGCTTACATCGTCAGCACCTGTGGAAAGGCTATTTTCGTTGGCGGGCATTATAAACAGTCCTCGACGCCATGCAATTTCCGATGTTTCTTTTGAAAAATTAGTTCTGCTTAAGGCCAATATTGAATATTATTGAATGTAAATTATCCAAACAGCAGTCTTAATTTTGTATCTTTATTATTTCCGCTAATTTTCTCTCTTCTTAATACACATTCCAGTTTTAATTGTTTACTTAATGTGTGAGAAATAAACACATATGTATGCATGTATGTAAAAATTATTATTATTTCTTGGAAAATGTTTTTTACACATTGTAATCCCAGAAAACGAGAACAGTAATCGTAATTTAAAGTTTCTTACGATTACGATTACAGTAATCGTAATTTTTGTAACGACGATTACGATTACAGTAATCGTAATTTCAAGTTTCTTACGATTACGATTACAGTAATCGTAATTTTTGTAACGACGATTACGATTACAGTAATTATAATTTCAAGTTTTTTACGATTACGATTACAGTAAATCTCGTAAATCGCAATGTTCGTAAAATGTACGGTACCTTGCTGGCTGGGTATGTACATACCCAATAAACACAGAAGCGAGCATGATATCGCGGCGAAATCGAGACGAGTTCCCGAAAGCAGATTTTAGCGAATGTAATTTCTAGGACTCCTCGAGTTCGCGACAAGTTCGAGAAAATAGATTTTCGCGATATAATTTTTTCTATTTTTTTTTAAGTTGTTTTGCACTAAAAAATCAATATAATATGATATGTCTGCATGTTTAATTCCACCTTTACGACTGCTTTATAAGTTCGGGTTTGAACCAGGGGCCGAAAATAACGGTTATTTTTTCTAGTGTGGTGAAAAGGTTACGCAAAAATAACCTTTATCTTCTTTTGGTCCTTAATAACCATTATGAAAACCAAAAAACCGTTTTGGGCCTGAATAACTGCTATGGCAACCAAAAAGTGTTTTTGGGCTTGAATAACCGTTATGGCAACCAAAAAAGTGTTTTGGGCTTGACTAACCGTTATTCAGATTTTGATTTATTTTTGGTCAGCTATAAAAATGCAGCCTATTTATTTGGCAATATTTCTGGACGATATTGGTATAAAATGAAAGGTGTTGAGCAGGGCTTTTACATAGAGGTGTATTTGTTAAGATTCGTAGGTCGGGTTCCCAGTTATGGGTGAAAAAGTGGAAGAAAGTGTGAAATAGGGCTTTCTTTTCACTCGTAAACTTTTCCCCAATTGCGGTTTCTGCTCCTTCAAAAAATGTATTGGTAATTTGTAGATTTCTGTGTAAAGCTCGTACAGCTCATCGTTAAATCTCCGTCGATAATCGCCCACGCCAACGCGCAAAGGTCCATAAATCTTACGAAGAACTTTTCTCTCGAATACTCCAAGTGCCATCTCATCTGATTTTGAAATTGTCCATGCTTCTGCGCCGTACATGAGGACTGGAACGATGAGCGTCCTGTAGAGTGTGATTTTTGTTTGTCGAGAGAGGACTTTACTTTTCAGTTGCCTACTTAGTCCGAAGTAGCATTTATTGGCAAGCGTGATTCTTCGTTGGATCTCCGTGCTGACATCATTCTTGGTGTTAATGCTGGTTCCCAAATAGACGAAGTCCTTAACAGTTTCGAATTTGTAGCTATCAACATTGACGTGGCTGCCAAGGCGTGCTGTTTCTTTGTGTGATGACAGGAGGTACTTCGTCTTGTCCTCGTTAACCGCCAAACCCATTTTCTTAGCCTCTTTATCCAGCTTGGAGAAGGCAGAACATACGGCGCGAGTGTTAGTGCCAATGATGTCGATATCATCGGCGTACGCCAGCAGTTGTACACTCTTGTGGTATAGAATGCTTCCTGTATGGTTAAGTTCTGCAGCTCGTATTATCTTTTCCAGCATCAAATTGAAGAAGTCACACGAAAGGGAGTCACCTTGTCTGAAACCTCGTTTGGTCTCGAACGGTTCGGAGAGGTCCTTCCCAATTCTGACGGAGCTGGTGGTGTTAGTCAACGTTATTTGGCATAGCCGTATAAGTTTTGCAGGGAAACCAAATTCAGACATTGCGGCATATAGGAAATTCCTATTCGTGCTATCAAAAGCGGCTTTAAAATCGACAAAGAGATGGTGTGTGTCGGTTCCTTTTTCATGGGTTTTTTCCAGTATTTGGCGTATTGTGAATATCTGGCCGATGGTAGATTTACCAGGTCTGAAGCCACACTGATAAGGTCCAATCAGCTTGTTGACGGTGGGCTTCAGTCTTTCGCACAATACACTTGCTAAGACCTTATATGCGATATTCAGGAGGCTTATCCCACGATAATTGGCGCGTACTGTGGGGTCTCCTTTTTTGTGGATTGAGCACACTTAATAGCCCAGTTAGTCGAGAACGTAAACCCGTGTACCGTGTCAGCTGATCCAACCTATTTAATGGGATTTGTATGTAACCGATTATTCAACGACGTACGACACAGAAGCCCGTACCGCAGAAATCAAAATCATTTTGATTTTTTACGTAAAAACGTGGCAGCTGATCGCTCGCATGGTTGCAAGGTTGCCAGTTGAACATTTTTAGTTATTAAATATTTAAACAGTAATTTTCACAGCATTATACAACTAATGGGCCCGTCAGAATGAATACTTTTCCGGCAATCCAGCAGCGTTTAACTGACACATACTTCAATTTCATATATTTGTTACGGCAAAGTTGAAGTACTGATTGTGTCGATCTTCATTCAAATACATGTAATTCCACTCTGCTGTCAGTTAAACGGATTGCTGGATTGACGGAAAAGTATTCATTCTGACGCCCCTATAAGAGCGCTTTCACATTACTCGGTGCGGTATCGGATCGACATTTTTGGTTTTTACCGAAAGTATACCGAAACCTTACTGACCACATGTATTTCAATTGGCACTTTCACATTAGTGTTGCATACATGAAATCGGAGCGGATTAATTTCGGTATACCGCAACGCGGTAAGACCGGTCAGTAAAATTTGAGGAATTACTGCATACATTTTTGCGGCCTAATAAAAGAAGAAGAACAAAGTCAGTAAAAAACTAGTTTTGGTTATAAATGTAGCAAGTTATAATGTCTTCGTCTTCGCTAGAAGACATTATTGTTATTATTGAGTGATTTGTTGAAGTTAAAAATTTTGTTTTGCAAATTTCGATGTTTGTTTTCCTATTATCTGCCGATTTCGCACCGAAAGTATTCCCACAAGTGTCAAAAACACAGCAACGCGGAATCGTTTCGGTAAGCTGAAAATATCGAGCAAAAAATGTCGATCCGATGTCGTACCGAGTAATGTGAAAAGGCCCTAACTCAACAAGATTGTAAAATGTTATCGAATATACATATATGTGTTCACATGGAAAAAATAGTATGTCTACTTAAACGAACCATTTATTATTACTTTAATTTTTAAAAA
The DNA here is from genome assembly GCA_960531455.1 of Urophora cardui. Lineage (NCBI taxonomy): Eukaryota > Metazoa > Arthropoda > Insecta > Diptera > Tephritidae > Urophora > Urophora cardui. Next base: position 108,000,366 of record OY482670.1, on the reverse strand, counting down.
GAAAGGAAAGAAAACGTTTACAAATTTTTTTTAAATCCCAAACAAAATGTAAATATATATACTTGCAAGTACTTGCAAAAAGAGCGTCAATGTCAAATTAAGAGACAATCTTCTTATTTTTATGAGGATTATTTGGCTCTGTGTACATTAGTAGGCAAATTAGTTCATAAAATAAGGTACATCTTGTTCATTAATTAAAAACTTCCGTGAACACAACATTCTTTGTTTTGTTGCCATTTCCAGGTATAAGAAAACTCTGGTTTTGTGGTGAACCAGTTCGCGACAGAGCGACATACATTTGACCGTGAGAAAACACCTCGTTGCGAAGGTCTACCCCAATATAGCTAAATGTTTTCCCTTGGGACTTACAAAAAAACGCAAATTTCACTCATACGACCCATGAAAAGGGAAGAATGTTCCATATAGTTTAAATCCGGTCTGTAGTTAAATGCTGATTTCGTATGAATCGCCACATGTCTCCTCTGCATTCCACGCAACCGTGAGTTCTCTAAACGATTTGCATGTTCAGCGACTGTCCCGTTTCTTCTGAACCTAATTTGGCGCCTGTTTCCAGAAGATATAGATAACTGCGGTTTTGCTTTTGGCATGTCTAAGAAATTGTTTAACAAAATCATAAACTTATAATTAACTTAATTGGGTAAGAGCTTAATTTAAAATTTTACCATTGAAATTAATGGTGATTTCGTTTCATCAAAAAAATGCGCATTTTTGTTACATTCTTCAATTTTCCGTTTTCGTTTGAAAAATGAAGGTAAAACGTCAAACAGAATATGTCTTCTTTTTTTAGTGTAAAAAAACTACATAAGTTTTTCACTTGCTACCCTGTTTTCGTTTCCTAAAAATGTACACTTCAGTGGTGTAAAAAACTCACACTTTTTACCATCTGAAGCTTTGACAGGGTAGCTGGTTGCCCTGAAAATCAGCTGATGAAAATTTTATTTGACAGATAAATTTGGTGAAATTAATTGGATTTTGCAATAACAATTAAGTATGGGTGATAAGCGAAACCTAATTATTCATGCACATAGCATAGCAAACGGGGCAGATATGTATGTAATTTGAATTTGAAATGTGTTTTTTTTAGTTAATCCCCCCCCCCCCCCAAATGAAATCCTGGCTACGGACTTGATTATATACATATATTCGCATGTATGTATATGTTTATCACATTTATAAGAACTGAAATTTAAACTAAACTCAGTCTTATTATTTAAATTAAATGTACTTGTACTTTTTAATGGAAAACATTGTACTACGGTAATATTAACTCTACCATTTTTTAGTATCTAATTTCAATATCACAGAAATATATTGAGTACTGATAAAAGGCGTGAGATTTGGCTCCTTCTCTAATCACTCGCTAATCGAATTATAGTGTAGTTTTCAACCCTAGTTATCGATTTGAGAATATATAGAGAATTACACTAGTTATCTTAAGTAATCTCGACAAAATTTCTAACGTTAGAGACTGTGTTAGCTGGGATGTTAATAGTACATATGTACATTCTTCCTTGAATATTTCATTATATTTTAGGTAAAAGGTACCAGCGGACCGTTGGGTGAGCGATTGCTTAGACAACCCATGTACTTATGTACATTTTGGTTTTGTTTTCATTCCTTAAATATTATGTATTTTAACTTCAAATCAGAAAACAAAAAAAAAAAATAAAAATAAGGTATAGCGGACTATGAACATTGTTGGGTTTGTTTATGCACACGACGATAAAGAGTGTTTTTAAGACCTGTTTATGGGCTGCTCTAGCTAATACCTTAGCCCCACGAAGAGGTCGTTTTGACCCCTCTTTTAGACATTCCAAAAAAATGGTACTTCGAAGGTCGCTAGAGGGGTAATATGTTCTAGAAAATTATTCGCCATAAAATTTCACTAGGGGTCTTCTCATACAAAATCTTTGTACAAGAAAACTATTACTATATCGACGCTTCCAAACAATACTGTACTAAGTCGACTTAGTACATTTTCCCGTTTTCAAGTAGAGCGTGCCTTAATTTAGATGCTGTCTAATTTTGGTATCAATCGGACAATCCAATCAAAAGTTATAAGCAAAAGTGTACATATAATACAAGTCGAGATTTTTACAGAATAAAAACTTTGAGAGCTTGCCATGAAAAACCACGTAGCAAATTTTTATTTCTTCTTACAGTTTTATATAAAGCGTACCCTGACTTTGATATTGTCGAGTTTTGGTATTGATCGCTCCATCCAAACAGAAGTTACGAGTGAAAATATACTTAGCATACAATCAAAGTTTCATATCGAGTTTAAACTTTGAGAGCTTCTCCTGCAAAACACAGTTTTCAGACTTAGTACAGTTTTGTTTGGAAGCGTCGATATTATCTCTTCTAAAAACGAAATGAGAAAAACAAACATAAAAAAACAAAAAGCAAAATTGACCCAAAATTATCTACATCTTCATCTGTATGACCCATATACCAAATATGATTGATCTGGATCAAATATTATCCGAGCTATAGCGATTTTTAAAAATTGTTCCCAAGGGGGAGTGGAGGGGGCGACACCCCCTACTTTTCCAAAAGTATCTACATCTTCATCTGTATGACCCATATACCAAATATGATTGATCTGGATCAAATATTATCTGAGTTATGACGACCATAACACATACTTTTCTCAATTACATATAATATTAATAGGATGTATGTACATATCTACCAAAGTATGTACCAAGGTATGTATATAAATGAAAACTTCCATATGCATTTTTTTGTCTACGGTCATATATATGTATATAACATACTCTTTTTTAGGTAGCTCCATACATACATACAATACTAGCAAATGAGTTTTATTTTGGGACGTAAAAAATAAAACTCAGTAAATAACTGTTATAGATGAGTTTTATGAATAAAAGTCTTTCGTAACAGTTATTGATAGACTTTAAAAATAAAACTCACCAAAAGAGTTTTATTCAGGAGTGATATGATAAAACTCAATTATAACAGTTATTTACAGACTTTTATTATAAAAGCCTTCAATAACTGTTATTTATAGAGTTTTATAATAAAACTCAAAAATAAGTCTTATATGTTGACTTTTAAAATAAAAGTCTTCAAATAACTATTATTTGGGGACTTTTATTATAAACGTTATAACAGTTACGGTCCCTTTTAATAAAAAGACAATTAAATTTGGATCGGGACAAAAAAGTAATAATAACGGTGTTTTAAATACTCAAATATTGTTAATTGTGCATGTTACGGCCATTTACCGCGCTTCAAATCGCTTATATTTTAACAATTTCCTTTGTAAATTAATAGAAAGGTAGCATGAAATTTGACGCCGATTTGATGTGTGTATGTCAAATCGTCAAATTACACAGACACGCGATTTGATCAAATGATTTGATCATGTAAGGGCCCTATAAAATGTATCGCATGCTGATCTCCATGATTCAAATAAAGAAGATTGTGCACTCAGCCATATTCAGCAAAATATTCATCCGTGAGACTGGGTTCATTTTGGTTAGTACGTCATCAACTACGTTATCGACGAGAAAGAAAATTTGCAAACAGGCAAAAAATACCTTTATTGGACTATTATTCACACAAATAAATACGCGGCACTTCATTTTTCTTTATTTAAAATAGTTTTTTAACATAAATTTCACATTTATCGCACACAATCTTTAGTTATTAGAAAACCGGAAACGAAACTGGGTGAAAGAGAATTTATGTTACTACGTCACTAAATCAGCTGATTCTGTCAAATTTTGGATGAACGCATAGCGGAACCGCTGAATACACAATCTTCTTTATTTGAATCATGGCTGATCTCTGTCATGAATCAACAAATAAGAGTTTGTGCATTCAGCGGTCCCGCTATGCGTTCATCCAAAATTTGACAGAATCAGCTGGTTTAGTGACGTAGTAACATAAACTCTCTTTCACCCAGCTTCGTTTCCGGTTTTCTAATAACTAAAGATTGTGTGCGATAAATGTGAAATTTATATTAAAAAAATATTTTAAGTAAAGAAAAATGAAGTGGCGCGTATTTATTTGTGTGAATAATAGTTTAATAAAGGTATTTTTTGCCTGTCTGCAAATTTTCTTTCTCGTCGATAACGTAGTTGATGACGTATTAACCAAAATGAACCCAGGCTCACGGATGAATATTTTGCTGAATATCGCTGAGTGCACAATCTTCTTTATTTAAATCATGGATATCTGTCACCCATGATGCAATAATAAAATGGTGGACGCAGCAGAGGACGGCTATTTTGTTTTTGGAATAGTAAGCTGTCAAATTATCGTCTTTTGTTTTGATTTTTCACTCTTGCACGTGTTATTCGTGGAAATAGCTTGTGTGTTCGCTTGTATGTTCGCTGGCGTTTTTTCTGTTTTTGACATTCTTATCTACGGCCGTTCAACGGTAATCGCCTATTCTCTTTTAGCCGCTACGACCATATAAAATTATTGGATCATGCTGTCACCTCATGATTCAAATAAAGAAGATTATGCACTCAGCAATATTCAGCAAAATATTCATCCGTGAGACTGGGTTCATTTTGGTTAGTACGTCAACAACTACGTTATCGACGAGAAAGAAAATTTGCAAACAGGCAAAAAATACCTTTATTGGACTATTATTCACACAAATAAATACGCGGCACTTCATTTTTCTTTAATTAAAATAGTTTTTTAACATAAATTTCACATTTATCGCACACAATCTTTAGTTATTAGAAAACCGGAAACGAAACTGGGTGAAAGAGAATTTATGTTACTACGTCACTAAATCAGCTGATTCTGTCAAATTTTGGATGAACGCATAGCGGAACCGCTGAATACACAATCTTCTTTATTTGAATCATGGCTGTCACCTGTATAAAAATAAATGTATGACAGCTTTCATCAATACACCACTAACGGGTTAAAGATCGCCGATTACAGAGTTGCCCATTATAACTTCCGGTTTAGCATTGCAACCCTGCAAACGAAGAAAAGAATGCAAGAGAAATTAAGAAATTCAGAAAATAACACATCACGAAATCATTTAGCAATTGGTCGTCTGAGAATCGGTACGTTTTTTTATAACAGTGTGTGCAGACAAAAAATTATCTAGGCATCTGTAGTTTTAAATTAAAATCTGTAAAAGGCATTTTATGGGTTGAAATAAGAAATACATAATATTTAGGCGTGTAAAAGCTGCCACATATTGTACTGCAGTGGCAAGGACTTTGGCAAAGTGAATTAATGTGCAAAACGCATATATAGTATATGTATGTACATGTCATTTAAAAGATATGAAGGGAAAATATAAAACAAAAAATGGGGCCGCCTTCGCTGCAGCGGCAGTTGTCTCGTGTAATGTGCCAGCAAATCAAAAAATGCAGCGGCAATGTGGCTTTCGCAGTCGGCGTTGGCGTTGACAGAACCAGAGTGTGGGTTAAAAAAGGAAAACCCATACATATGTATTTCACTGATGAAATATTGCTTGTTTTCCTTCTTTTGTTTTATCCATGTGATATGAATGAACTTAAAGAACAATGAAAAGGCTAAATATTCATGAAGAAGAATAAAGTATCTGCACAAGCAAATTTTTAAAACTAAAAGTTAATTATCTCAAAGAAAAATGAAACTCAAACGTATAGATTTACATATACACATACGTACACATTTCATGGAAAGGTTATCAGTGATTTATGAGTGCATTTTATTTGTTCTTTTGATGAAATATTACCAGAGGAAATGGCAACACTGTTGCATAGTTGGTACGTGGAAGTTTTGTCGGCTGGATGACGACGAAAACGCCGCCGACAGTTGACGATTTTTTTTTTGTATTTGCTTCTACCTCAGCTGACTTCGCTGCCAACCAGTGTTGCCAGATTTTTTGTCCCAAATCGTCAATTTAAAAATAAAAATCGTCATCCATTTTTTGCCCCATCTGCGACAAATGCAATCATGTTGTTTTCATAAGGAACATTGTTTTCAATGAAATACTGTTTTATCGCTTTATGTAAACTGATAGCGTCGCAGGTTTCAACACGGACCAAACCAAAAAAAGTCTTTCACTGAAAAGTTTATACATACTCTCACTACAAGACTGAGTAATTTCGTATTACTAAAGTATATCAGTGGATTCATCAACGCACAATGAAAATTTAGTTGTTCGGATTATGGCACATAGCGATTCTAGCTGGTAGGTACTGCCCAAGAGCGTTCTGAATAATAATTGTTGCTTATGTTTTTCCACACGATAAAGCTGCCGCCGTTTTAGAATCGTCGAAACTGCTTTTTATACACTTTACAAGATCATCTACGGCGGAGAATGGTAGATTATGTTGAGCAATGAATGTACTTATTCTATTCGTGTGGCAGTGCGCTCAGAACCAAAGCAATGCTACATTTTAATGTAGTAAAAGGATTTATGAAAAACATAATACCAGTGTTGGAAAAGGATTGAAGAAAACCAATCAGATTGCCTTAATTTTTTTTGTCTAATTATGGAAATTGGTATAAAGTAATTAATTTTTATTACGAATAAATCTATATTTCTCTGTACTTCCTAAAATCGTCATTTTGTGACATGAAATCGTCCCATCGTCATGGAGTCCAAAAATCGTCAAAATGACGATGCCATCGTCATTCTGGCAACGCTGCTGCCAACAACGACGATGCTGCGGGAACAACGACGGCTTTGGATGACGACGAAAACGCCGCCGACAGTTGACGATTTTTTTTTTGTATTTGCTTTAGTGATGGGCGAGTCCGAGATGTTTAGACAATCGAGTCAAAAGTTGACTCGCTCCTCGACTACACAATCGAGATGGCGAGTCGTAGGTTGTTTCGATGACATCTCGACTACACAAGCGAGATGTTTTTGCGATTGTTCCGAGTCGGCGGGCCGGCTGTTGTTTTGATGATATGTTTTAGTTGATAAAATAAACTGAATGAGGTTTGTTGATAAAGAAAGTAGGATTTTTAATGGAAGTGAGGCAAATACATAAATAAATTAACCAAATTGAAAAATATGCTATACATAGACGCTGCATTATTGCAATCACAACTAAACAGTGTCGTACATAATAATAATAATTAATTATTTAAACATTAATAAATTTTCTGAAGTGAGACGCTTATGAAACAAATTAATTTTACGAGTACCAACAACAATAGATTTGTACCACTCTGTATGTTTTGTAAAGCAATTTTAATATTCAAGCGGCAACAATTATTATGTATTTTTTGCAGCGAGTGCGAGATGTTGTAGGGTTGCTTTGAAAACGAGAGGAATCGTTGGCGAGTCCGCGATGTTTTAGCGATTGTTTCGACTGACGGCCATTTACGACTTGACTCGAATACGAATGAAAACCATCGAGAGCATTCGAGATGTTTCAACAATCGAGAGAATCGAATAAAACATCTCGGACTCGCCCATCACTAATTTGCTTCTACCTCAGCTGACTTCGCTGCCAACAACGACGATGCTGCGGGAAACACGTTTTTCTTTTCATTCTCTTGCATTCATGCTTTCAAAAGTGGCAATTAATTATTTACAAAATTGGGTACTACCAAGAAAAATTAAACTGCTTGGTGCAACTCTTGAGAGTGTAGTTAATTTTCTACTTGAAGTTGTGTGCGTTGTTGCTCTTGTGTGCCACTTTTAATACAAATTACTGCCACGCGGACAAAGAAAATTGTTACATATTTGGGAGCAAATAAACCTAGCGAGAGTTTTAACAAAAAGAACTATAAGCTGAAAAATTAAATTAAAGTACGTCCATGCATATGTATTTCTCGCATTCCATTCGGAACTGCTGCCGACCATCGCTGTCCATTGCAATTGCTGCTGTGTTATATGGAATCGCCGTTAAAATTTTGATATATTAAATATACATATGTACATACATATATATATATATATATATATATATATATATGCAATATTTGAATTTAAAATGAATATAAATATGCTTACATGCCTATGGAATATACATATAAAGAAAGAAAATTCCGTATTAACGATAGAGATTTACATATATATATAGTACATATGTAGATATGTCTGGACGAGAACACCATCTGCGCTCCTTACAAGCTCTGGAGTTTTCTTTGGTCGTTACAACAATAAGCATATCTACAGAGTTAAATCCGAGGTTTTCCCAACCGATTTGCAAGTTGTAGTAGAGACAAAAAAATTAAAACATTTTCGAACAGTGGGTGTAGCAGTTTCTAATTAACTGTTGTGGTACACTATTTTCTTGTGGTCTAGTACATACTTACCCTTTTAGGTTTTGTAATTAATTTATGTATATAGTACTCCTGTGCGTACATTTATTTATTTAATTATGTACATATTTATCAGTCAATTTCATGGTATTCGCACTACATACATACATATTTATACCATAATAAAAATGTACACTTTCTCTTTTTACTTATGTCTGTTTTTATTTTTTACTTACTTTCAGCAGAGGATAGCCAAAGTTATCAAACTGGATTTTAACGCAGCAGTTGAATAGGCCGGATTTTTTGGAATTTACAGTACAGTAAGTTTATTAACCTCTATTATTGCATATACTTAATGTCGCTGCGATTTCCAAAACAGTGACATACCTATGTATTTGTGTTTTTCATTAACTTTCTAGAACAAAAAAAATTGATTCCTGGTGTCCATAGTCAAAGTTTAGCAAGTTTTTAATTCAGGAAAAAATAAATAAATTGAGATTTGCGAAGTTTTCGGGGATGTACATATGTACATATTTAAATGACCCTGCATTGGTTTGGTTAAATGATTTAAACTTTTGAGAATGTCCCAATGTAGATAACAATAACAAAAATTGCAGATTATCAGGTTTCAGGTGGTGAAAGTGCATGAGAGAATGTCAGCTACATTTTTAACTCTACATACATACGTACATATGTATGTATACGTATACATGACCGGTCTAGATACTTCTCCAATGCGAACAATGTAGGTACCTAGGTACTCGCTTGCCTTGAATATTCATTTAAACAAAAATGGTCAGCTAAAACTTCTCTAAATGATCTTCAGAATTTCTTGGACTTACATACATACTTATGTACAGGGTTGGGCATGATTCAACTAATTTTGAGTGCACTCAGCCTGCAACTACCATTCAATTTGAGTGGTAGTTAAATCTTGAAATTAACTACCACTTAATTTGAGTGGTAGTTAAATTCATGATTTAACTCGATTTTCAACTACCACTCAACTTTAGTGTTGGTAGCAAAAGTGCACAGAAGTCAGTCAAAACCCAAAAAATCTTATGGAAAAACTTACATACATACATACATATGTATATGTATGCGTATAACTTATACATATGTATGTACATTAACCCCCTTATTCATAAAAAATATCAAAGGTTTATAGAGCTTTTTAAAATGACATTTCCATACAAAGTTTCAATTATAAGAGTTTAATAAACCTATTTTATTTTTTATATATAAAATTCAAGGGAAGGACATGTGCATTACAATAGTAGTTGTAGATATTCAAGTTCATCTACTAGTTCGTTCTAGTTAAAGTTCTAGTTCACTTTCTAGTTCAACCCTATTTCAATTTCTAATTCAACTCTAGTTCACTTATGCCAATTTCAAAACTACCCTGCAAAAAAATGTGCGATCAATCCCGAAAGAGATTTGTCCTCGATTGATCTCTTTCGAGAACAATCGGTCCACAATTAGTCCCCAATTGTTCTCGTACGGGTATAAATGTAGACTAATTGTAGACCAATTGTTCCCTAACGGGTATAAATGTAGATTAATCGCTTTCATCCCGAACGGGTATAAATGTAGATTAATCGCTTTTATCCCGAACGGGTACAAATCTAGATTCCTTAAATGTAGACATTTTACAAAAATATGCAATGTATTTAAAAAATTGTAGAACAACCGGTAAAACGAATTGAACACCCTTTTTTAATAACAATTTTAACAAAATGTTGCTTAAAATATCCTATGAAAAAATCCTTTTCATTACGCTCATATAATGCATACTCAAAACTTACAATTTTTTAAATTTATTTATTGAGATTTTTTTACAAAAGTAAATCATTATATAATCTTTATTTAAATATGCATGAACATTTACAATTTTTTAAGAAAAAATCTACATTTGTACCCGTTCGTGCTGAAAGCGATTGATCTACATTTGTACCCGTTGGGGATGAAAGCGATTAATCTACATTCGTACCCGTTCGGGATGAAAGCGATTGATCTACATTTGTACCCGTTCGGTATGTTAGTGATTAATCTACATTGGTACCCGTTCGGGTATACAAGTTGAACAATTAGTCTCTTCATAGGACATGCTCGAACAAATGCGATCAATTCACTCCATATAAAGGGATGTAAAATTGTATTAGTCGCATGCTCCCTTGCGATTGATCTCGGACACGTCCCGGATTAATCGCATTTTTTGCAGGGTAACTACTCACATATACTCACATACATATGTATGTACCCTGCAAAAAATGCGATTAATCCGGGACGTGTCCGGGATCAATCGCAAGGGAGCATGCGACTTATACAATTTTACATCCCTTTATATGGAGTGAATTGATCGCATTTGTTCGAGCATGTCCTATGAAGAGACTAATTGTTCAACTTGTATACCCGAACGGGTACCAATGTAGATTAATCGCTTTCATCCCGAACGGGTACAAATGTAGATCAATCGCTTTTATCCCGAACGGGTACAAATGTAGATCAATCGCTTTCATCCCCAATGGGTATAAATGTAGATTTTTCCTTAAAAAATTGTAAATGTTCATGCATATTTAAATAAAGATTATATAATGTTTTACTTTTGTAAAAAAATCTCAATAAATAAATTTAAAAAATTGTAAGTTTTGAGTATGCATTATATGAGCGTAATGAAAAGGATTTTTTCATAGAATATTTTAGGCAACATTTTGTTAAAATTGAACAATCGAACAAATGCGATCAATTCACTCCATATAAATTCGAGATTTAACTACCACTCAATTTGAGTGGTAGTTAAATTCAAGATTTAATTACCACTCAATTTGAGTGGTAGTTGAAAATGAGTGGTAGTTGAAAATGAGTGGTAGTTGAAAAATGCCCATCCTTGCTTATGTATATTCAGAAATGCTTTGCGGTGTGGTGATAAGGTGAAAGATAGGGACTCTTCTTGACCGATACAAACAGTTCAAGCTATATGGAAAAAGAGGAAAAGAAAATCAAAAAAGTGCATGTATTATTGTGCATACACATACATACATACATACATTGTATAAATTTACACTGTGACTTCGCTTGAAGTCATCCACCACAGCTCTTGCACGATCACCAACTACGGACGTTCAGAAGTTTCTATATTTGAAACTTGGAGAGCCTCGCTGTATTGACACGTCGACACAAACGTAGAATTGTATGAATGTATGTTGTTAGAGCCGCGGCTAATCTATAGGTATATCTACCCTGCAGCGAAAATAACCAGTTGCATACTGGAATTATACCAGTATACCGTAAACAGTCAACTACTTGCCCTACTGTAAATTTCCCATGTAAACATCTGGTATTATTCGTGTGTTAATGTCCTACGAAATAGCAATTGTCTTCCTCTGCATCAGCTCATACCAGTTAAATACCAGTCGAACACATACCAAAAAAGTTAATTCACATATACAGTTGAAGTGCAGCTTCTGACATGCTCAACACAAGTGGTGCGATGGCGCATAGGAAAGGCGTCTGGCTTCGAATCGAGCAGGTCGCGAGTTCGAATCACGTCGGAGTCAGGTGAATAAAGTTTTTTTTTTTTAATTTAATTTTTTTTTTATTAAAATGTAAAAAAATATTTAATAAGTAAAATAAATAAATAAAAATGAAAAAACCTGAGGGATCGGAAAACATAAGTAGTCAACTAGTATTTTCCTAGGACTTATTCAGACAAAGGGCAACATTTCATATAACTGAAGATGAACATAATAAACTCTTTAAAGCCCGTCCCCACATAACTTGTTTCACCAAAGAAACATGTAGCAAAACATCTCGCTAAATAACCCGTCTCCACGTGGCTGATCGTGATTCAGTTTAACATTTCTCTTTCTTGCTCTTCTTAAATGTTTGTATGTTTGCTTATTTTTGCATTTTTGTTTTGGTCTGTGTGAGATTTCGATAGATTTTCGATACAAAATTAGAGAAGACATCGATATCGTCGAGGTTGGCAAGATGATTCAGAATGAAACAGTGTTTCAATCTTCACTCGCTCTCAGAAATTTTGTATGGAAATTGGCGAGTTTCGGCACTGGTTTCCGTGTCGGAACAAGATTGAGAGAGAAAATGGAGAAAAAAAGAGCGAAACACGTTATGTGGAGACATGGTATTAATACCAAGTGCTTCACTAATCGTTTGAGTATTGTAGAAATATGTAAAGCCGTTGTGAAATCGACGAACGGAGGAAACATCCAATTTGTCTTTTGCATACCAGCTAAACAACTAATAGAAAGCAAACTGGTATGTTTTTTTCCGTCTCCTACCAGTTCATCTACTAGTTTACTTGCATACCAGTTCACGTTTTCGTTGCAGGGTATATATATATGTTTGTATGTATGTACCTGCCATGAGTGTAGCTGCAAGTACATTTGTAGGAAAGTAAAAATACGTATGCATACATATGCATGTATGGCACCAGGATATAGACTATCAAAACACCTAAACAAGCTACTAACCGAGAAACTAGACCTATCCAATAAATACACAATCAAAAACACGACGGAACTAGTCAACAAACTGAACAACCTGAACGTACCCAAGGACTCAAAACTGGTATCATTTGACGTGAAGGATCTATACCCTTCGATACCAACGACAGAAACACTAAAAACTGTAACTAAAATACTGACAGAGAAAACGAACAAAGACATTGCAACAGAGATAGTAAATACGCTGAGAATAACCCTGGATCAGAATTATTTTAAATTTGACAATAAAATATACAGACAAACTCACGGACTAGGCATGGGTAGCCCCACATCAGCTATCCTTATGGAAGTATTTATGCAACATTTGGAGGAAATTTACATGGAAGAACTGACGGCAAATTTGGGAGTCAATTTTTATGCCAGGTATGTAGATGACATCATCTGCCTAATATCGGGAAATAAAGAAGAACAAATTTTGGAACACCTCAACAGCCAACACAAAAATATAAAATTAACTATGGACACAGAGAAAAATGGAAAAATCAACTACCTGGACCTAACAATTAAAATAAACAAAGTGACTAACAAATTTACTTACGAAATATACAGAAAACCCACAGCAACAGATACAATAATACACAATAAATCTAACCATCCTCAACAGCACAAGAACGCCGCTTTCAGACATTTATTAACACGACTTGAACGAACCCCGTTAGAAAAAGAAGCTTACAACAAGGAACTCAGCACAATATACACAATCGCAGAGAACAACGGATATCAAAAAAGTTTAGTGAGGAAAATACGAAAATACAAAAAAACATAAATTCAAGAAAATCAGAAAACAAAGAAAAAGTAGAGAAGAAATAGGCAGTCTTATCATATACCGGAGCAACATCTTACAAGTTGGCTAAAGTTTTCCAAAAATATAACATTAATGCAGCATTTAAAACGAGGAACAATATGGGAAAACTTCTACGAAACAACATTAACAAGGAAGACCTCTTTGACAAACAAGGCGTATACAAATTGACTTACGAATGCCAAAATAGTTATATAGGACAAACAGGACGCCAAACCAAGACGACACCCAGAAAAAAAATAGTGTGAAATCAACCAAAAATCAACAAATTTTGTGGTTAATTTTTTTCAACACGATGCTTAATGTATGCCATCATGTAATCGTGTAAATTTAACACTACTGTCAAGTGTTAGTTTAACAGGATGACAGCTGTAGAATTAACACTAAAAAGTATTGAGTCTTCCTGTTGATTTTACAATTTTAACTAGTTAATGTTACAATAAAAGCTGGTTAAATTAACACGAAATGGTCCTGTTGAATTAACAATAACATCTTTTTGATTTTACATTAAATTTATTGTTAAATTAACTAGAAAGTTTTGTTGATTGTACAATTTATTTTTTTAAATAAAAAAAAACATATAAAACATAAAATATATAATCATCACTTCAATTCAGCACATTCGTACATCACCCGCACAACTGACCAAATTGAAGGCGTCCTTCTCATACGAACACATATGTACCGGCGATAGTTTATACATGGGCGATAGTACTATCACTTGCACCGAGTAATGTTTGGCCGCTAATGCAACAACCGCATGCTGCACGCAAATCCCCATTCGCTAAAAAACCTCCTCGTGATATTGCAACCTATGAAGAGGAAAAATAAAACATTGAACATTAAATAATTTTAGAAACAAAAATGTAGTCCTCTTTTAACTCACCTGCAAACTGAAAATATAAATCGAAAACCCACTATCGCGAACAATTTGCGTTTTGCACGTAAATCAGACTTCAAATGATCAAAAAAATTATGTATGTTTCAAAATAGTTTTGACGTTCTTTTTTACCACTTTTTTTTAGATTACATTGACACTATGATCGTGTTGAATAAACCAAAATTACAAATGACGTTTATGTTTGAACATTGGTTGCTGTTATATCAACCAAATTTTATTGTTAATTGTGGTTCTTGTTGTTTTCACATTTGTTTTCATGTTGTATTAACACTAAAATTGGGACGTCATTTTTCTAACATTTTTTTTAGTTTATATTGACACTATCATCATGTTAAATAAACCAAATTCCAAATGACATTTAGGAATAAAATTTTATATTTGAATCATCTTGTATATTTTAAAATTTCTTCATGTTGTATCAACAATAAAATTTGGTTGAATTTACCAAATTTTCAGATGACAGTTACAAAGCCAAAATCATGTTTCAAACATCGTGTAATTTGAAAAAAATTGTTGCTGTTCTATGTGTAAAGATCGATCGTGTTAATTTTACATGAATCGTGTTGATGATTTTTTTTCTGAGTGGAGATATCGAGAACACATAAGGGATTACAATAGGAAAATAAGAAAGTCATCAACGACAGTGGAATCAAATTTCGCCAACCACATGGCAGAAAACAAGTGTACACCCATGAAAATAGGAAAAACAGCTAAAATTCTCCACATACAGCATAAAGGAAAACGACTTAACATATTAGAAAACATGGAGATATACAAACAAAAAACATTCGTAGGCAAAATAATAAATGAACAAATAAACACCGCATCGGATACATTATTTGAACCGCTTAAGCTATTATACCGAAAAGAGGACAGAAAACCTAAAACCGACATAAACAAAACAACACACAAACGGACAATAACGGACTTTTACCTACCTGGTTAATGAGTGCACAATGATGAAAATATGACAAAAAATAGATTTGCATACCTAAACACACAACACAGACACACACACACACGTCACCCGAACGCACGAATGCACGAACACATCACATGAACACGAAGTACCTGAACAAAACGACGGAAGTTAGTTACTATAAATACTATCGAACTTACACAAAATAACTCAGAACGAAAGAAGACACTGAAGATGGCGCATATTAGCCGAAACCGGTTTGTCTCCAAACCAAACTTGACAAGGGATGACGGAAAATCGTTGCACAATACATCATATATTTATGTACATACATAAGATGTATTGTGGAACGAATTTCCGTCATCGCTTGTCAAGTTTGATTTGGTTATAAACCGGTTTCGGCTATGTGCCATCTTCAGTATCTGGTTTCGTTCTGCAGATACTGAAGATGGCACATAGCCGAAACCGGTTTATAACCAAATCAAACTTAACAAGGTATGACGGAAATTCGTTCCACAATACATCGCAATCCTACACTGTCGGAAAAGCAAACAACAAAAAAGAAATACATACATAAGTATAAGTATACCTCAAGGCTGCACAACGATATCAACAAAAAAAAAATTGTTTTGTTGAATATCAAATAAAAATTAACAAAAAAATTTTGGTTTGTTGAATATCAAATAAAAATTATTGAAATTATTTCGTTTCGTTGATTATCAAAAAAAAATTATCAAAATTATTTCGTTTCGTTGAGGGCTTACGGCCTCATTTTACTTTGAATTTTTATTAACGTTATTTTTTTTGATAATTTTTTTGTTGGCTACCGAACGAAATTTTTTCAATATTTGTTTTTTGATAATCAACAAAACGAAATTCTTTTCGATAATTTTTTTTGACAATTATCAAAACAGTATTTTTTTGTTCAGCATTTAACATTAAAATTTTTCAAAGTTGAATTGAAAACAAAATTTTTTTTCGGTTATTGATAAAAAATAACGTAAATGTGCAGCTATACCTATAACTTTAACTATACCTACTTATTGAAATTTCTTCATAACGTTTTGTTTTATAGGTACATATACTAAATTCAATCGTAACATTGTGGATGGCTCATCGATTTTGCATTCATAGTTTTTAATCAACTTTTATGATTTTTTAAGAAACGCCTTCGAATATAAAAAGCAATTTATCTCTAAATCATATTTTACGACTTAAGCGGTTATTACTTGTTGCCACAGATATACATATGTACATATATTCGTACTGACTGCAAAAGCTTTAGAAAAAGAAAGAATCGGATTGAAAGCCAAAAATGTAGTTATTTGGTCTGCATATATGTTACCTGTGTGTATAAGATCATCACGGGCTTGCCATAAATATTATAGGTACATGCTATATACTTAAATATGTATGTATGTACATACATACCGCTGTTAAATTTAAAGGAAATAAAAGATAAATTTATACATTCAAGTACATATGTACGTAAAAAATAGGTATTTCGTTTAGCACAAAGATCGGCTTGGTATTAAATAATATATTTTACCTATATTAAACAGTCAGATCTCGAATGTCCAAAATAGTGGTAAGTTTGGTGGTCGAAGGAACGCTTGAAAACTTTTCTCATGATTGTACATAAGCAATTCTTTCGAAGAAAGAAAGAAAAGTATGTATGCGGAAGGCAGAAGCTGATTTTACCTGTTAGAGCCTATACACACTTGCGACTCAATCGATTTAGTCGAATGTTGATTTGCATGGGAATGTATGGAAGCATTCACACTACATTCAATTAGTTGTACAACTGAAACAGTTGGATTTGCAGCCCAATTTCATTCCAACTGAAACAGTTGTACAACTGCTTGATCAGCAAGGCGCCCTTCTACGTATTCACACTTGAGACAATTTAGTCGAACGACTACAACAACAACAGTGATATTCGTAGTGGAAAGAGTTGCCATGGTGACAGCACTACTTTTATTTCACTTTTGGTAAATTGTAGAGATTGAATATTTCAATTAATATTTTCAAAATGTTTAAAAACAAAAGGTTCGTTTCTTATTAACTACACCATTTCCAGATGGATTTTAGAAAGCGTTAACTGGATTTTAGAAAGGGGAAATTGGATTTTAGAAATGTCAATTGGATTTTAGAAAGGGGAAATTGGATTTCAGAAAGCGTTAAAAGGATTTTAGAAAACAAAATTGGATTTTTGAAAGCGTGAATTGGATTTCAGAATGTGCGTTTAAAATAAATTTTACACAGAATTTTTCGAATAGAAATTCTTTATTGCGTATGAAAGTATAAATTAATAATTATATAAATTTTCGAAAATCCAATTTACAGTTTCTAAAGTCCAATTTCCCTTTTCTAAAATCAAATCGACATTTCTAATCCAATTTTCCCTTTCTAAAATCCATTTGGCTATTCTAAAATCTAATTTCCCCTTTCTAAAATCCAATTGACATTTCTAAAATCTAATTTCCCCTTTCTAAAATCCAATTGACATTTCTAAAATCTAATTTCCCCTTTCTAAAATCCAATTGACATTTCTAAAATCCAATTTCCCCTTTCTAAAATCCAATTGACATTTCTAAGATCCAATTTCCCCTTTCTAAAATCCAGTTGACGCTTTCTAAAATCCATCTGGAAATGGTGTAGTTATAGACAAGAATTATCTAACTAAGGATATTTACTTCCGTTTTCATATGTTTATTGATATTGTTGTTCTCTTCAAATGTCATTAATCGCATTTTAAAATAGCAATAATGAAAATGAAATTTCATGAAAATTATTAATGGCTGATTTTTACTATTTTTCCGTTTCTTGTACTTCTGTTCGTTTCGCCTTTATGAGCGTAATTCCTTCCGTTTTTCTCTTTTCATTTACTTGACAGCTAGTTGCTAGTTTAATAAGAAACAAAGCCAAACAATAGCTTTGTTCGCGTACTTTCTCCAACAGCATTTACTCAGCAGCCTCCAACAGCCAGGTGTTGGAGAAAAATGTCACCTATCCTCTCACAAGAGAAAAATATCGTAAGAGGTAAACGAACACAAAAGGACCGTTCGCCGGCAGCAAATTGCTGCAAATTGCAGAAAAAACTGCAAATTCGCGTTTTTTGAGGCAAAAACTCAGTCAAAATTTGCAGAAGAGAGCGCAATTTTGACAGTTCATTGACGGAGAAAGCTGCAAAGTTTTACTGACGAAATTTGTCGTTGCAAAGTTCAGTAGACTGAAAAAACATATGATTTGCGATCATATGGTTGCAATTAAAAAAAAAGTCGAAAGTGATTTCAAGTCAAAAAACTAAGAAAATCGGAAATATATGTGATTCAATAGAAAATGAAGTGAGAAAATTATATTATTTTAATTTATAAAGTTTATTTAAATGTTTTAATTTGTTAATAAGGTACCAGCTAAAAGGAAACCTGTTAATGACACCGCAGTGGGATCATCGTCTGCACTCTCGGGATTCTGCGTTGTTGAATCGCAAATAGGAGATACATATACTACTTAAATGGAAAAATTGTCCATTAATGATGCACGCCCCGAAAAAAATGACTTTCACAGATGTCAGAACAGAAATAAAAACTTGCCGGAGACTTATAGTTTATGAGATATTTGTTGGTAAAGCTGTAAAATCCATCAAACAAAACACCAAAACTGCGCACTATTACCGAGGAAAAACCTTTTTGCGTTGGCGGCATTCGGCCGTGCTTTAAAAATATAAACCTCAGCAGAAATCCCTTTCTGGAGTTATATATGTATATGTATACAGTGATCCACAGTGCTTTTGTGTAGAACATCTTTTTGCGTGGCGGCCTTGGGTCGCGCTTTAAAAAAATAACAATCAGCCGGCAGAGTTATCTTTCTGGGGTAATATCTATGAACCCATCCAACTTTAACTACAAATATCTCGTAAACTATAAGCCTCCGGCAACTTTTGATTTTGAGATCTGTAGGAGTCCCTCTACCCCTCTGAGGAAGTGATTTTTCTCGGGGTGTGGTTTCTTAATGGAAAGCCGGTCCACTTAAATAAATAGTTTTGAGTAATAAAAGACAATTTATACTTCTACGAGATTGAAAATGAAACTTTGGTTAGACTTAGATATAAAAACAAGGAACTCCTGGAATTTGCTTTGGTTTTATGTGAAAATAATTCAAGAAATTCCATAAAGCAATACGTCGAGCAAACAGTTCCGGCTTATACGGAAAGAGAGTTCCGAACTCATTTTCGTATTTCAAAAAGACTTTTCAAAGAATTAAGTGACAAAATCATCCGAAGCGAGCCCTATTGTAATCTCGACCCTTTCAAAAGACTACCCGAAAAAACTTATTTATTATTATTTTTATGGTTCGCTGGTCACGAAGCATGCAGCTTCCGGGATATGTCCGACCGTTTTAACTTGTCATATGTTGTTGTACATATGTAAAATTATATACACATATGTATGTATATGCATACCACCATTGCTTACTGTTTTGAAATTTTTGGGAATGTCACCGGAGAACAATGCACATCTAGTTTCCCCTTCGATTGCATTTCGTCAAATTTTTATTTTGTTATGCACTTGTGAGTGAAGACAAACAGCTGATTTTCTGCAAATTTTGACAAATTTCTGTTCGTTGAAATGCCAGTAAATTTGCATAAGTTTCTCTCTTCGGGAGAGGAAAACATATTTTTCCCTGTTTGCAAATTGCTGCAATTTGCAGCCGCCGAACGGACCTAAAATTTGCAGAGTTCAACAGCTTTGGCAAACAGCTGATTTTTATTTACATTCACAAGCCCCAAAATCAAAGGATAAAAAGGATTAAAATTAAAATGATAATAAAATTGGTGGAAATTATTGCTGTTAATTATGTATATATGTACATATAACATAAAATAAAACATAGTTTTTTGGGTTTCGTTTTGGTCAGTCTTGTCACCTCGCGATAACCTCCTCAATCTAAAAAATCGTTCGCATAGGCTCGCAAAAAGGTTTTTTGAAGTTCGGAAATGCATCCGGAACTCTCTTTTACAATAAATCGGCACCGTTTTGTTCTATATAAATGGTAATGGAGTTACAATTCTGCCTGAAAACAGTGGAGATATATGCACATATGTATGTATCTGCAATACAATTAACTTCATGTTGTTGTTGTTGTAGCCACCAAGACACTCCCCGAAGGTTTTGGGGAGTGTAGGGGATGTGACACTCCTTTGCCGGATAAATCCGGTACGCTCGGGTACTAGTCCCTTCTGACACTAGCCCGACTGTCGTACGAACGATTTTTTCTGGCCATAATCAACCTTCTAGACCGGTGGATTTTAGTCGCGTCTTACGACAGGCAGTCCTTACAACGGGTATATTCTAGACCCCCTAACCCGCTGGGGTTCGCTGTTACTATCTAATAAATAGGATTTCATTGTAATAATTATCACACTAACAATTGCTTTTCTTTGTACCCATGTCCATACTGTTTTCCACCGCAGTATGTCTTCGCGTCTGCTGCCCCGCAGAAGAGATTTCAATTTAATGCACCCGGCCCTGGCAATGCTTTAAAACAATAACCCTCTATGGACCGATCCACAGTACTTTTGAGTAGAACAAACTTTTGCGTTGGCGGCATTTGGCCGCGCTTTAAAAAAAAATAGCCCCAGCCAGCAAAATTTCCTTTCTCGAATTTTATATGCGGAGCGATCGGGAGTGTTATAATTAGTAAAATTAACATCCATAGAAGATTTCCCGAAAGTTCCAGTGGTTTGAAAATAAATACGGCGGGCGCATTATACTGAAGCCGACCCACTGCAGAACTACTCTCGGAGGGTGTGCCTAGAGTGGCTGCTATTTTTAAAATCCCGATAATTGGGTTTTAGTTAGAATTTTTTGTCTATCCAGGCTCAGTGAAACTTTCAGGAAATATTCTGTAGATGATAATTCATCTTATCTTAACACTTTCAACTATTATTAAATTATAATATTAAAGTTCTCCAGAAATAGAATTCTCCCGGCTGAGGGTTATTTTTGTAAAGCGCGGCTGAAGGCAAAAGGTGTTCTATACAAAACAACTGTGGATTGCTCCATGGATATTAATCCAGAAAGAGAATTCTGCCGGCTGGGGGTAATTTTATTGAAGCGCGGCCAAAAGCCGCCAACGCAGAAAGATGTTCTACACATACATACATTAATTTAACAAGGAATGTCTCCTGAACTATAAGCGTCCGGAGGGTAGTACTTTGTTTTTTGTGATCTGTGAGACCACCCCTACCCTCTGGAAAATTAATTGTTATCGGATCGTGGATCATTATATACAAATTTTCCCTCTATCCAGGCTGGGGATCCAACCCATGACCTCTGGTATGGCAGACTAGCCACTGTCCGCCACACCACAATGGCCACAACACTCCCCACTGCACCACAGCGGCCACGTTAATATATATTCCCGCAAAGGAGATTACAATTTACTAAGGTACATAATATGCATATAAATACTTCGCAAAAAGTATGTAACTTATTTTGCATATTTAGTTTATACATATTTGTTGCCAATTTAGTGTATTTTTCCAATTTTATAATTGATTTGTATATTTTGCAAATCTTGTTACTTGCAAAAATTCAAGTCAGCTGTTGTTTGATCAGCTGTTTTCCTGTTGGAAAATTGCTGTTGGCAAAAATTTGTCCAACAGAATTCAACAGCTTCTCACAAACTGAAATGTCAGTTTTCTCTCTCAGTTGGTTCTCTTCTGTTGGAGATTTGGCGTAAAAAAACGGCGACAAAGTGTTTGTTTTTAAAAGTTTTCGAAAAACATCAAAAAATATCCGTAAACGAACAAAACTAATGTATGCACTTTTTGTTTATTTTATTGTTTTTTATTTATTAATCAAGTTGACAGCTGACAAGAAGGTGCTTTCATGTAAGAATGCAGATAAACTTTAACAATTTAATACTTCATCACTTTATATGAAGACCACTAATGTAAAATTTGCTGAGTAAAATGTGAACATTGGCAACACTATGTCATTGTCAATCGCACGACTATTTAGTCTCAAGTGTGAATAGCTGCCACCGATTCGACTAAATAGTTGGAGTAGTGTGAATACAACAGTCCAATTCGACCAAATCGATTGAGTCGCAAGTGTGTATAGGCTCTTACACCACCTCAACAGCCAACAAGCCAGCAGGCAAGCAGTTTGCACTGTTTGAAAAGTCCAATAGTCTCGCCAGCACGATCACAATAATCTACAAATGCACGCAGCTAAATACATATATATGTACGTACATTTGTATTTATTTCTGTTCGGTACAAAATACTCGCCAACACTCTCCGAACGTTGCCATTTTGCCGGCTTTGTTTAAATATTTCGTGCTTTCGTGTCTTGTACCGCCTCCTCAACTCCGCAACTTATTTGTCTCCTTGTCCATCCTCCGTTGAGCTGAGCGAGCAGCCAAAGCGTTTATCGGCCAGTGCCAGTGCCGTTGACGGGTTTGTCAGTTGTGAGTGTGTTGCTCAGGCGTTACAGCAACTGAGTTTTGTCTAACAATGAAATTTCATTATTTATACTGGAATCGCTTTAGAGAAGAGTAATCTGTAATGTCTTTTACTACTTTATCACCGACGCACGATCTTATGATCAAATTGGGAATAAAGCAAATAATACCTCTAGAAGTATTCTTTGAAATAAAGTTTAGAACCGTACTAATCGACAGTTTCGCAATAAAACACACCGCTAGATGATGCTGTATTCGAGTGGCATTCAAAAAACAAGTACATATGTATGTACATACATACATATTTACGGGCTTTTTGTTTCGAAAAACTCAAAAACTTGTTTTTTGGTGCGTTCACATGTGGTTTGGTGTGCGGTGTCGCACTGTGCAAACGATCGTAAAATCTTATCCAGTTTTTATTTCTCCATTTCTTGACAACTTATGTACATTCTTTTGACACATTTTCGTAGAAAAACTTGAAAGCAATACAAGAACATCATTGCAGCTATTAAATAGTAGGCTTACGTAGTGCCTACGTACTATGTGTGTACATATGTGGGACATACATACTTAACTTTATCGCTGCTGGGGCTGGCTGTATTTAGATAGCGTTGATCAACAGCCGCAATTCTTTCGTATTGATTTGGATTAAGGCATACTTTCATACATACATACATATGTACATACATATAAATGTTTATATACTTGTCGAATTGTGGCTGCGGATTTCAATTGTTTTTCAAAAACTCTTATCAACCAACGATATTTTTATAGCTTGTTAACTTTACTTAGTTTGCAATCGTATGCATTGTTGCTTTTGAGTTTTACTATGTCTGTTAACTTGAGTTTACTCAACGCAAATTATCTTTTGAATAGACGCTTATCAGTCGAAAGTCGAGACCCGCAGCAAAGTGGAACTGGATGCAGAGAAGTAGAAAAAAATATAATTTTGTACATATGTATATATAATACTTCTATATTGCTACTATTCAATTGTTTTGTTGGTCAAACTTCACAGTAACGATATACTGTAAGAAAGGGAAGCAAGATTCCATGGGTGTCGTTAAACATTTCTTTTCAAAGACAAGGGGTACTACAGAAAAATTTGATACTATGAAATACATAGGTATTTTATTTAACAAAAATATGGGTATGAATATATGTACCTACATACATATTCATGAATAAAAATGAATTTTCAAAGAGCGCTCATTGGACGCTCACGAGCGCATAAAATGAATTACAACGCTGGCGCGCATTGAACGCTCGCGAATATTCTTTTGCATTCGTAAATTTGTGTGAGGCATTCTTCGTTGTTGAATGTATGTATGTATGAATTTATCGCCACCGCAGAAAACAAGAATAGTCGCTCTGTATTTGCGTTCGTGAGAGAGTGGCATATTATAAAGTGATAATCGTTTTAGTGATTTACTGCATGTAGGTATGCATACATAAGTTATTTGGTTGTGAACTACGTTGAAATAATAAATGCATGTGTACAATTTTGTTTTCGAAAGATTGGCATTTCATTGTTTAATCTACTGCTTTGTGTTTTTATAACGACCATGAAAGTTTTATATGAAGGGAATAACGACCCCTTTTAATCCCCCTTCTGTTTTTTTTTGTAATGCTACTACAATTTTACAAATGTGTGTGTGACATATATTCACACCCAATAAACACAGAGGCGAGGATGATATCGCGGCGAATTCGAGAAGAATTCGCGGAGGTGAATGTAATTTTTCGGACTCGTATCGAGTTCGAGATGGACTCGAGAAAAATCAATTATCGCAATAGCATTTATTAATTTTATTAAATCTTGCTTTACACGAAGAAATTCCCTGTTGGGCTTTAATTTACCATTTAAAACTCTACTCAAGAGATTGAAAAGCTCAGATGATATCGTGGCGAATTCGAGGTGGATTCGCAGAAGAAGATTTTCTAGAATGTATTCGCCAATGTGCATAAATCTCGAATCGCCAACGATCCGAGAATATAAAAATGCGCGAATCGCTAATGAGGGGTGACTCGCCTGGGAATTCGGATTCGCCGATCTATCGTCGCGAACTATCGCCGCGATAATATAATCAGAGAAGCGAATTCGTCTCGAATTCGAGGCGAATCCGTTGTGTTTATTGGGCATATACGACTTTTGCTTGTGTTGACGCATGCGCACAAATTACATATGCAGTGAGAAACGAGTTCAGCGCGACCAGAACTGAAACACATTGAGTAGATAGGTTGTTAGCAATATAGAAGTATTATATATATGATTTTGTACAATTCATGTTTGTACACATGTATGTATTCATAGTGATTGCGGCCAAATTAAAAATTAAAGTATTAGTAAAACCATTTTTTTTTTCTAATAGATCGATGTAGAGAGCCATAGACAGTTCCAAATTTCACTAGCTGAAATTATTTGCTGCCAAAGTAAGAAACAGCTGTTGAAAAAATAAACGAATACTTTTGATTTTATTACTTTTGAAATTATCTGAATTTTTGAAATAGAGAAATAATGAAAATTAAGTGTTTTTTTTTTGGAAAAAATAGCATTCAAATTATTAATCGCTAATTTTTACTATTTTTCCGTTTCTTGATTTTCTGTTCGTTTCGCTCTTTATGAGCGCAATTCTTACCGTTTTGCTCACTTGACACCTAGCTGCTAGTTTAATAAGAAACAAACCTATTAAATATGTTACTTTTGACATTATGAAAAAAAGTATGTATGTATATTTAGGCGACTAACGAAACATTTTTTTTTTAAACATGTTGCAGTAAATGATGCATACTTTCAAATTCTGAGGTACATTTTTTTTCGGCGTTAATTTTTTTTTATTTTTTATATTGCAGCTGTTTTCTTTTGGAGTAATGAAAAAAAAATTATAAAAAGTGGAAAATTTTGACGTGAAATTAAAAAAAAAATATGACCTGTTTTTTTATGCAGTTTTTTTTTTTTGATTTCGTACATTTTCCCCATCATAATGCCTGAAAGTATGCTTCAAAAAGTTTTAATTTTTTGTATGAGGCATATTTTTCAAATGAATGCAAGTGGAATGCTTTACGCCTTTTCCAAAATGATTACTGCATTTGATTTATATTTCAAGAATGTATGCACTAATAAAACGTGAGCATTTTAGCTATAATAGTTATGTACGAAAATACTGAAATTTCAAAAATACCGTTATAGGTGGGCGATTTTGTTCAAATTTTCAGTTTACCAATTTCAACCAAAGAAGCTTAAATTCCGACTTTCAAGTTTCTAGCTCAGTTATTACTATGTTTGTCCGCGTTTGTATGGAAGTGCCCCCATTGTGCGGATGTATGAATATATGTATGTTCATATGTACATTAGGCTAATAAGATTAGATACCCTAGGGCTAGTATTAATAGCGTTTGTTGAGTGTAGGAAAGCGTATGAGTTGCAGGAATTTTACCACAAAAGAGGGAGAGGATCAGAGGATGTGAGCGAGAAAGAAGACTAGCTATTTGTAGGAATCCGCACACAGAATTTGTGTGGGTACTTTCCTAAAATGTGTCAAAATCTCTGAAGAAGAGGAAGAAATTGTAAACAGTGTTGCCACAGCCACAAAAAATTTGGTTTCACACATTGATACATTTATGGTTTTTTTGGTATCACCGAAAAATGTTTGAAAAAACAAATTAAAATTAATAAAATATGCTGCTTTTGCTGTTCTAACAGAAAAATTTTTGAGAAAAAACTTAAAATTAATAAAGTAAGCTACTTTCGTGGTTTTAACGATATCGTTTTTTTTTAATAATATAAAAATATAAAGATAATACTTAAACTTCACATGCAAATAAATATGAATACTTTGGTACTGTACCGAGTAATATAAAAGTTCTATAAAATGCAATGGGTCAAATGAGCTGGGTGATCTAGTTGCCAGAGCTGATTCTGGAATTGATTTGGAGTCATTGAATCAGTTCTTAAATATTTGTCGCACTGTCCTCCTTTAAGTCAAAATGCATGCTATGCGGAGTGGTCCAACCAAAAGTTTGATAAAAATAAAATTTGCTCTAAGTCAAAATAAAAATTATGTACGTCTCATTCATATGTAATTGTGCTTAGGTGTTTTTTTTTATAAATTTAAGTACTCCCTCATGAAGGCGATGAAGGTATTCTACGCAGGATTACTGTGGATGGGTACGTAGATTTTGCCCCAGAAAGAGGATTATGTGATTCTTTCAACCCGTTATCACCAAAATAAAGGTATTTTGAAAAAAACAAATATTTATATTTCGAAAACTATCGGCCTCAGGACTGTTCCGACTTCAGATATAGGATCGGAGGACGGTGCAACGCCCCTTTTATAAACGCTTTTTACGATCGGTAAAGGAAAGCGTGACCACGAAAAAAAAACCATGAAGGCATCAATTTGTGATACCATAATTTTTGAGGCTGTGGCAACACTGTTCCTAAGCGTCATTTTTGACACTAAATAGCATTTCGCACAAATGCGTTTGTTGAACTTTTGCCTTGATCTTCAGTTTGACATAAAATAGCATTCTACCCAAAATCTCACCAAACAGACCTATTAACTAGGAAAGTGTCTTTAAAGCCTCTGCACACGGGCATGATTTAAGGGTGATTTAGGCAAAAATCGTGTTTTCGGCGTTAATTACCCTTAAATAACGTTGTTTTGCCATACAAAAATGCCAGCTGAAATTACCCATGAAATGCGCATTTCGGTGAAAATACTCGCGAAATTACTCTAGAATTGGTCTCTTCTCTAAATTTTATCGATTATAATCGAAAACATCTTTCTGTGCTAAATTAAAAAGACGGCTATTAAATTTGTTCCCGACGGTTTCTTAGATATATTCTCATTGTATATTGTATTAGCGATTCTTTAATTATAAAAAATTTAATTTGGTGGGAGTATTTTATTAATGATATTTTCATTTAAGTTGACCATGTACAAATTTTTATTTGGCGCAGGAACAGCGTAACTGAAACCCGACTAAATGAAATTACTCAAAAACGTGTGTGAATCAGCGTTGCCGTTGAAAAATTTTCGTGGTGGCTAGATTTGATTTAATTTGTGGCTAAAAATGGCTAAAAAATTTGGTTCGTGGCTAAAAATGGTGGCTAAAAAATTTTGTTTCAAATTAACATGTTTTAAATTTATTTTTCAAATTCAGGCACAAAAGTATTGCATGCAATATAAGGAAAAAATCATAAATTTGTGTAGAAATAAAATATTCATACATACATAGTATGTACTTAACTATATCAAAAAGAAAATTAGATAGCACATTCAATATCTATCATTATGTTGTCATCTCTAATTGAATTTGTTATTTCAAATTCATTGCAACATTGTTTTACATTCTTTAAGCATAATCTTATTCATTAGGGAAAATGTTCTTTCCACTTCGGCGTTGCTAAGTGGTAGAAGTAGCAAACAATATACAAAGTCAGTTAGATCCTTATACGGACTTTCATGGACAGCCTACTATTCCACTAGCGAGTATCAACAGGCATTTATCGATAGTTGCGTTACTTGTTTTTTTTTTAACACTTAAATCGATTTGTGATAATCGCTGAATTGAATTAGCGTTACCACATCCTTCCTATGTGGAAAATTATGGTTCATTACAAGCGGTGGCTAAAAACGTGGCTAGTGGCAAAACCGAAATTTTGGTGGCTAAAAAAACACGGCGGTGGCTAAATCTAGCCACAAAATGGCTAAAACGGCAACGCTGGTGTGAATTCGCGTGATTTCGGAAAGTAATTTCGGCTAATCAACGTAATTTCAAATGCCGTGTGCAGAGTCTTTTAGACTAAGTTTTACAATAAAATGCTAAATAAAGTAAATTCATGTAGCATGTACATATATTTGTATGTAGGTAACTGGTTTCTCGCATGCTTCTAAGTATATTTGATCCACATAAAACTAGAAAAAAATCAGGTTATAATAAGGAACTTTCAAACCGTTAATTACTCTGTGAAAATAATAATCCTATTCACTGTATTGTGGAACGATTTTCGGTCATCCGTTGTCAAGTTTGGTTTGGAGACAAGCCGGTTTCGGCTAATATGCGTCATCTTCAGTTCGTTCCAAGGCAGATCTAAAAAGGTAACAGCACGGCGGCCATGTTGAAAATCTCTCGTCTAAAACGTCAAAAAGCACGTACGAAAATGCAAACAAGACGGAAGTAAACAAAATAAAAGCAATACGATTTGACAATTTAGCCAAAATGAAAATGAATCAGCTGCTGAGCTTATATTACCGGTATAGATCTGCCTTGGTTCGTTCTGAGTTATTTTGTGTAATTTCGATAGTAATTACAGTAACCTCCGTTCTCTGGTCAGGTACTTCGTGTTCGTGCATTCGTGCGATCGGGTGACTTGACAAGGGGTGACGCAATAGCTTTGTTCGCGTACTTTCTCCAACAGCATTTACTCAGCAGCCTCCAACAGCCAGGTGTTGGAGAAAAATGTCACCTATCCTCTCACAAGAGAAAAATATCGCAAGAGGTAAACGAACACAAAATTTGCAGAGTTCAACAGCTTTGGCACACAGCTGATTTTTATTTATATTCAAAAGCCCCAAATTCAAAGGATAAAAAGGATTAAAATTAAAATGATAATAAAATTGGTGGAAATTATTGCTGTTAATTATGTATATATGTACATATAACATAAAAATAATAAAATAAAACATAGTTTGTTTCTTATTTAATTTCTTTTGATTCGTTTTGGGTTTCGTTTTGGTCAGTCTTGTCACCTCGCGATAACCTCCTCAATCTAAAAATCGTTCGCATAGGCTCGCAAAAAGGTTTTTTGATGTTCGGAAATGCATCCGGAACTCTCTTTTACAATAAATCGGCACTGTTTGTTCTATATAAATGCTAATGGAGTTACAATTCTGCCTGAAAACAGTGGATATATATGCACATATGTATGTATCTGCAATACAATTAACTTCATGTTGTTGTTGTTGTAGCCACCAAGACACTCCCCGAAGGTTTTGGGGAGTGTAGGGGATGTGACACTCCTTTGCCGGATAAATCCGGTACGCTCGGGTACTAGTCCCTTCTGACACTAGCCCGACTGTCGTACGAACGATTTTTTCTGGCCATAATCAACCTTCTAGACCGGTGGATTTTAGTCGCGTCTTACGACAGGCAGTCCTTACAACGGGTATATTCTAGACCCCCTAACCCGCTGGGGTTCGCTGTTACTATCTAATAAATAGGATTTCATTGTAATAATTATCACACTAACAATTGCTTTTCTTTGTACCCATGTCCATACTGTTTTCCACCGCAGTATGTCTTCGCGTCTGCTGCCCCGCAGAAGAGATTTCAATTTAATGCACCCGGCCCTGGCCATGCTTTAAAAAAATAACCCTCTATGGACCCATCCACAGTACTTTTGAGTAGAACAAACTTTTGCGTTGGCGGCATTTGGCCGCGCTTTAAAAAAAATAGCCCCAGCCAGCGAAATTTCCTTTCTCGAATTATATATGCGGAGCGATCGGGAGTGTTATAATTAGTAAAATTAACATCCATAGAAGATTTCCCGAAAGTTCCAGTGGTTTGAAAATAAATACGGCGGGCGCATTATACTAAAGCCGACCCACTGCAGAACTACTCTCGGAGGGTGTGCCACCCACTACCTAGAGTGGCTGCTATTTTTAACATCCTTATAATTGGGTTTTAGTTAGAATTTGTTGTCTATCCAGGCTCTGTGAAACTTTGAGGAAATATTCTGTAGATGATAATTCATCTTATCTTAACACTTTCAACTATTATTAAATCATAATATTAAAGTTCTCCAGAAATAGAATTCTCCCGGCTGAGGGTTATTTTTGTAAAGCGCGGCTGAAGGCAAAAGGTGTTCCATACAAAACAACTGTGGATTGCTCCATGGATATTAATCCAGAAAGAGAATTCTGCCGGCTGAGGGTAATTTTATTGAAGCGCGGCCAAAAGCCGCCAACGCAGAAATATGTTCTACACATACATACATTAATTTATCAAGGAATGTCTCCTGAACTATAAGCGTCCGGAGGGTAGTACTTTGTTTTTTGCGATCTGTGAGACCACCCCTACCCTCTGGAAAATTAACCCTAATCACCGAATTTTGAAAAGTTACGTAAAACCGAAAGTGAGACCTGAGGCTCACCTATGGAGAAATTTTGAAACGCATTATTTCTGTATTTGTTTTTTACTTTTATTTATGCAGTAATGAATTCAGAAGCATTTTTATACATTCTTATAACGGTTTATGACAATTTTTTTAGTATATAAAGATAAAAAATGTAATTCCGTAAAATACGGTATATTAATGTACTGCCATTTTCACACATTTTTTTAGTTGTTTGAATGTTCATTAAAAATGGTTTTATTGCATCTGTTATAAATTTGTTTTTGTGCATACAATGAGAAAAGCTATGTAAGAAATGAATATGACTAAATTTTTCATATGATCGCCCCTAATATATATTTTCCGCAACCAAATTACAAATTTTTAAAACACGACGTTCGTGGTGAAATTACTTACGCATAAAGCAGCTCATCTTTCGTTTCTCTATCTGAACGCATCTTTTCCGTAATTTAGAATCTCAGTAAACAGAAAAATGATCAAATGTTAATTGTTTTGAAATTGTTGACTTTGCCGGTCTCCTTAATTTTATGACATCCTATTATATAAAGATCTATGGTGAAATACGATGAATTCAGCAAAATCCGGGGAAAGTATGGTGAGTTCACAATGTAAAAACCTCACTGGGTAAACCTTGTGAACAACGGATTCAAAATTTAGTTGAATTCTAGAAATGTAAGCTTATTACGATAAACGTATTTAAGGTGAGTCTTTGAGGCTCACTTTCGGTTTATCGTTACAATTTTATACGATTACAAAAAAAAATGGTTAAAATAAATAAATAGCCCAAAGATCATAATTATTTCATAATTTATGAACACAAATGCAGGAATACCCAAAATTTCAGACAAAACCCTTTTTTTGTTTAGGAATAATTCGCTTTCAAACTTTAAAGTGAGACTGAGAGGCTCACTTTAGAGGATTAGGGTTAATTGTTATCGGATCGTGGATAATTATATACAAATTTTCCCTCTATCCAGGCTGGGGATCCAACCCATGACCTCTGGTATGGCAGACTAGCCACTGTCCGCCACACCACAGTGGCCACAACACTCCCCACTGCACCACAGCGGCCCCGTTAATATATATTCCCGCAAAGGAGATTACAATTTACTAAGGTACATAATATGCATATAAATACTTCGCAAAAAGTATGTAACTTATTTTGCATATTTAATTTATCCATATTTGTTGCCAATATAGTGTATTTTTCCAATTTTACAATTGATTTGTATATTTTGCAAATCTTGTTACTTGCAAAAATTCAAGTCAGCTGTTGTTTGATCAGCTGTTTTCCTGTTGGAAAATTGCTGTTGGCAAAAATTTGTCCAACAGAATTCAACAGCTTCTCACAAAATGAAATGTCAGTTTTTTCTCTCAGTTGGTTCTCTTCTGTTGGAGATTTGGCGTAAAAAAACGGCGACAAAGTGTTTGTTTTTAAAAGTTTTCGAAAAACATCAAAAATTATCCGTAAACGAACAAAGCTAATATCATTCCACAATACATTATATTCCTACCCTGTCGGAAAAGCAAGCAACCACAAAGTAATCATTTTCTGCTTTTTATAGTGTTACTGTAACGACTTGGAACGAAAAAGGACTTCTCTATTCTAAGTAATGCAAGCAGCAGTTATGGAAGAATCAAACGGTTTGTATTACATACATACATACATACATAGATATGTACATTTGTAAAAAAGATCCTAATAAAATTATTATTTTAATTATTATGCATACATATTAATCTTGCAGTAGAAATCGTTGAACAACCAATCAACAACACCCTTAATATGCCCAACAATCAACAAGTGGAGCAGCAGCAGCCAGTTCAGTATGAGCAGCAGCAGCCAATTCAGTACGAGCAGCAGCAGCCAATTCAATATGAGCAGCAGCAGCCAATTCAGTATGAGCAGCAGCAGCCAATTCAGTACGAGCAGCAGCAGCCGATTCAGTACGAGCAGCAGCAGCCAATTCAGTATGAGCAGCAGCAGCCAATGCAGTACGAGCAGCAGCAGCCGATTCAGTACGATCAGCAGCAGCCAATTCAATACGAACAGCAGCCGCCATCTTCGCCTACTTCGGTCGCTACGCCGACCAGCACCAATAGTGGCACCGCCAGCAATCCAACTCCAACATTTAGTTATGATGATCTATTTCCGGCATTGCCAGCGAATACCGCTGCACCATTGGGCAGCACTGCGACACCGGCATGTGCGCGTGTGACGACCACACAAAAAACTCAGGTAAAAGAAGGTTCGAGTTGTTTTTTTTTTTTGTTGTTGTTAAAGAAATGTTCTCAACTTCCCCAACTTTTTCTTTATATTTCACACTTCCTTCAATTAATTTGTAGGTGTTGCATGTGTCCGGCGATGAACGCAAAGCCACGGAATCTGAAAAGTTCGGTGAGAGTGACTCGAAGCGCACCTGTCAGGCGATTTCTAAGGAAACTGGCGCTCAAATCGAAATTGCCACTGGTAAAAATCAATCGCTCACCTTCTTGATTAAGGGCAAACAACATGAAATTTTGGATGCACGCCGACGCATACTAATACATTTCTCAACGCAGACGGGCAAACAGGTGTCGATACCGAAGGAGCATCATCGTGTCATACTCGGTAAGCGCGGTGAGCGTTTGCGTGAAATCGAGCACTTGACGGCAACACGCATAAAAATGCCGAATCAAACGGAAGAGAGCGACATCATCACGATCACGGGCACTAAAGAGGACATTGAGAAGGCCGAGCAAGAGATACGTAAATTATCGGATGAGCAATATAAAAAATATTCGGATCGCATTTCGATACCCAAGATTTATCATCCATTCATTGTGGGTCCGAACAATGAGAATCTTGCCAAACTGATTGAGGAAACTGGCTCCAAAATCAATGTGCCACCACAATCGGTGCAAAAGGATGAGATAACGCTGTTGGGCGAGAAGGAGGCGGTTGAAAGGGCTAAAGCTAGAATGGAAGCCATTTATAAGGAAATGGAAAAGAAATGCTCTACGGTTAGTGTTGAAGTAGCTAAGTCGCAGCATCGTTATGTCATCGGCCCAAAAGGTTCAACGCTAGCTGATATTCTTCGCATGACTGGAGTTTCGGTTGAGATGCCACCCACGGATTCGCCATTGGAAACGATTACATTGCGTGGACCGCAAGTGGCGTTGGGTAATGCATTGACTGTTGTTTATCAAAAGGCCAATTCCGTTAAATCGATTGAAATCGAAGCGCCCAATTGGATACAGAAATACGTTATCGGGCGCAAAGGTGTCAACGTGCGTCAATTGGAGGAGGATTGCCCGAATACGAATGTTTACTGTTCGGATGGCAAAATACGTCTGGAAGGCGATCCCGATGGCGTTGATAAGGCAACTAACTATCTAACCGATCTTGTGCAAAATTATTTGGATCACTATACGTATATTGTAATGAATGTCAATCCATCGTACTATAAGCATATCATTGGTAAGGCCGGCGCCAATGTGAATCGTTTGAAAGATGAATTGAATGTGAATATCAATATTGAAGAAGGACAAAATAGCATACGTATTGAGGGTCCAAAGGAGGGTGTACAACAGGCTCAGCTTGAATTACAAGAAAAAATCGACAGACTGGAAAATGAAAAGTCGAAGGATGTGATCATCGATCGTCGTTTGCATCGTTCGATTATTGGTGCCAAGGGTGAGCGGATACGCGAGATCAAGGATCGTTATCGTCAAGTTCTCATCAATATACCAAGTCCGCAGGAGAACACCGATATTGTTAGGTTGCGTGGCCCCAAAGAGGACGTCGACAAATGTCACAAGGATTTGCTCAAATTGGTTAAGGAAATACAAGAGTCGTCACACATAATTGAGGTGCCTATATTTAAGCAATTCCACAAATTTGTTATTGGCAAGGGTGGCGCCAATATCAAAAAAATACGCGATGAAACCCAGACGAAAATCGATTTGCCAGCGGAGGGCGATACGAACGAAGTGATTGTGATCACTGGTAGAAAGGAGAATGTGCTCGAGGCCAAAGAGCGTATACAAAAGATACAGAATGAGTTGTCCGACATTGTTACCGAAGAGGTAAAAATCGCGCCAAAATTCTACAACTCAATTATTGGCACGGGCGGAAAATTGATTTCGGCCATTATGGAGGAATGTGGTGGTGTATCGATTAAGTTTCCAACGAGCGACTCGAAAAGTGACAAGGTGGGTTGAAGAAAAAAAAAGGATATGCATATGTATATGCTATAGCTAAATTTGTAATACAACATTTATTTAATTATTTACAACACATTCCAGGTCACCATTCGTGGTCCCAAGGACGATGTGGAGAAGGCCAAAGCGCAATTGCTCGAACTTGCCAACGAACGTGAATTAGCCTCATTCACCGCTGAGGTGCGTGCCAAACAGCAACATCACAAATTCCTAATTGGTAAGAATGGCGCTTCCATACGCAAGATACGCGATGCGACCAATACACGCATAATTTTCCCCTCCAACGAGGACGAGGATAAGGAAGTGATCATAATTATTGGCAAGGAACAAAATGTCAAATCAGCACAAGAACAATTGGAGGCCATCATCAAAGATATCGATCAAGTAACTGAGGGTGAAATCTCTGTCGATCCGAAATATCACAAGCACTTCGTTCAAAGACGTGGAGAAATTTTACATCGCATTGCTGAGGAGAACGGCGGTGTTATTATATCGTTCCCGCGGGCAGGTGTCGATTCGGATCGTGTCACTCTCAAGGGGCCCAAAGAATGCATAGAGGCAGCAAAATTGCGTATAGCTGAGATCGTTGAGGATTTGGAAGCGCAAGTGACTATTGAGGTAGTCATACCGCAACGCCTACATCGCACCATAATGGGTGCACGTGGCTCCAAGGTGCAGCAGGTAACGTCTGAGCATGATGTGCAAATAAAATTCCCCGATCGCGATGCTACCGGTATTGTTGAGGGTATGCTGGTGAATGGCGGCACCAACGGTGATGCCACCAATGGTGGTGAAGGTAATGATGCCGATGAAGTACCGCCACCTGAACCGGTGCGTGAATGTGATATTATACGCATAACTGGACGTTTGGAGAAATGCGAAGCGGCCAAACAGGCGCTACTCGACTTAATACCAATCGTTAAGGAGCTTGAAGTTCCATATGATTTGCATCGCAAAATCATCGGCCCAAAGGGCGCCAACGTACGTCAATTCATGTCAACCTATGACGTACACATCGAGCTGCCACCCAGCGAAACCAAGTCTGATGTGATAAAGCTGAGTGGTACACCGGCGCACGTAGCCGATGCGCAGGAAGCGTTGGAGAAAATGATCGAAGAATATGATGCCGAACGTGCCGATCGTGAATTGCGATCGTTCGAATTGAAAATGGAAGTGGATCCAATGTACTTCTCCAAATTGGTCGGCCGTAGTGGTGCTGTCATCAATAAGTTGCGCGCCGATCATGACGTGCAAATTTCATTGCCAAAACGTAATGATCCCAATCCGACCACGATCACAATCACCGGCTATCAGGCCAATGCTGAGGCGGCACGTGATGCCATTATGGAAATTGTTGGCGATGTGCAGGAGATGCACCGTGAGGTGCTTGATGTGGATTCGCGTATACACTCGCACATAATTGGCTATCGTGGCCGTACCATACGCAAGATCATTGAGGATTGCAAGGTAGGGAAATTGTTTAGGGCTTCTCTATGTAAATTGTGTAAGAGCAGAACAAGCATTGTTTATTAAAAACTTGATTTTCTCAAAATAGGTCTTCGTAAAATTCGCATCCTCTGACGATGGTCAAACCAATCCGAATGCCATTACAATCATGGGCAAAGAAGAGGATGTGGAAAACGCCAAGGAAATCATACTTAATATGGCCGATGATTATACAGATGAATATTTGGATAATAAGGCGCCATCGCCACAGCCACAAACAGTGGCGGCCTTCCTGCCTGGCGGTGGTAATGAGAATGGTTTTGTCATCAAGGATGCACCGTGGGAGAAGGCCAACGACAAGCAGGGCAAAAATTTGGCACCCAATACTCAGTCGCAGGAAGATTTTCCAGATTTCTCAGCTGGAGGACCAGCACCAGTGTCCGCGCCCCTAACATCGGCATGGGGACCCAACCGAAACTAAATGAAACAAAAACAGAAGAAAAACAAAAACAGAAGAAAAACAAAAACAGAAAAAAAAACAAAAACAGAAGAAAAACAAAAAGGAAAAAAAAGTTAAGAATTTCAAGAAGTAAAAGAACAGAAAAGAAGTATACATATATACATACAAAAAGCAGACAAAAAAAGAGTAAAAATTGCAAAGGCAATAAAAAATTTAAATTAAAAAAGAAAATCAAAAAAAAACTAAAAATACTATTATACAAGTGAAAACACTTTTTAAAAGCAAGTTTAGGGTTTTTTTTATACATACATAATGCATAGAAATAAAAGAAGAAATGAAGATGAAGTAGATGAAGATGAATAAGACGAAGACGAGGAAGAAGAAGAAGAAGACAAGGAAGAAGAAGAAAAATGTGTAATAGGAGAACAACATCGAGAGAAATAGAAAAAATACGATGAACAAGAAGAAGAATATAAAGAGAAAGAAATACTAAGTGAAGAGTATATCGGGTAGGAGATGAATGATACACACACGCAAATAATATGCATACAAACAGCATGCAATCGCTCACCTGTACTATCTGTAAATACTTACATATGAAATCGAAAAGGTTGTCCATAGCGTTTTTGTTCTAAAATTTAAAATATACATACATACATATATACATGTATTCATACTAAATTATGTATGCATATTTACATACACATTTACTTATGTATATGCTACTATTTTTTGACTAGGATTACAAAAACAAACAAAAAAAAACATGATTACTAATGCAGGAAAACGTTGAAAACATTTAAGAAGAGAAAAACTTACAAAAAAAAAGACAGCAACGAAATATTGAACAGTAAGGAAACTCAAATTGCAATTTCTATTTGCAGGCCAAAATCAGGCGCAATTAAACGAACATACGTACATAATAAATAGTAGTATTTATGCATACATATACATACAGATGCATGCATGCAAATAATTTTCTTTTTTTCTTTTTTTTTTTTTGAATACATATGTATTCTAGATAAATAAGGCCAAAAGTGATACAGTTCTCTCTGAGATGATGTTCGAGTTGAGAATTTGAAATAAACATTTCTGTCGCGCTGTCATGTATTTAAGTTTGTTGTTGTTGTTGTTGTAGCCACCAAGACACTCCCCGAACGTTTTGGCGAGTGTAGGAGATGTGACAGTCCTTTGCCGGTGAGCTCGGGTACTAGTCCCTTCTGACACTAGCCCGACTGTCGTGCGAACGATTTTTTGGCCATTATGAACCTTTTAGGCCGGTGGATTTTAGTCGCCTCTTACGACAGGCATTCCTTTAAGTTTGTCGTCCTTTCTGCTTATTGTTTATCCAACTTATCTGCAGCAGTCTGTCCGTACTTAACGCTAAATAATCGGGTAATATTTTATAACAAACAAATAGCAGATTTCCATCTGTCTACCAAAAGGGTCGGCTTTATATTAAGGAACCACGGTGCGGGAGAAATGGCTTTTTCAGGGTGGTAGAGGGCCTTTCACAGATCTCAATACTGAAATCAAAACCTGCCGGAGGCTTATAGTTCACGAGATATGTGTTGGTAATTTGTTAGTAGTTGGATGGGCCCAAGAGCATTACCCCAAAAAAAAGGAATTCTGCCGGCTGAGGTGTATTTTTTTAAAGCGCGACCGAAGGCCGCAAACGCAAAAAGGTGTTCTACACACACAAATACATAAATTCATATGTGCGTGTTTTTATAAGCGCCTTTCCTCGGTAATAGGTCGCAGATTTGTGGTTTTGTTTCGTAAATTTTACAACTTACAAGCATCTGCGGTCGACGGGACTTTTGGATTTACAATCAGGAGGACCTCCTCTGCAACACCCAATAACTTTTTTTCAACGCATGGTAGACTGTTGGAAAATTTTCCCCGACAAATTTGGTGCATGTACATAATAAAATTGTATGAATGGATGTTTGTTGTGCATTTTTCAGTGTTTTAGAAAAATTAAACACACAACAAACTGACACACAGACCCATATACACATTGAGATATGCATGTACACAATTCCTTACTTGTTTCCGGTATTTCGTTGGTGAAATTGCATGTGTTTATCCATGTAACTAGGACTAGTTTTAGGGGCTGAGATATATATACATTTTTTTTCTTAGTAATATTGTTTAAAAACCGCTTTCAATTTTTAATCAACTTTTGTTGATGCTGCAACAAACAAAAATTAAGTTAACAACAAAAAATAAAATCCCATATCGGAAAAATGTAATTAAATTTTTTCGTGCATTATGTTGGAAAAAAATTAATTTTACAAACAAACATACTTACATATGTCCATATATGCATGCTTTAAAGTACTTTTTTGTGTTTGTACAACATATTTTTATATAAATATGTACATATATTTTTCTGTATTAATTTTAAAACTTATGTACTTTTCTAAATACATACACGATTATGTTAAACTGATGCTGTTTTGTGCGAAGCAAAAAGAAGAAGAAATAAATGAAAAACAAAAACAAAATAACTATTGATATCACAAAAAAAACTTACTTTATATACATACATACATACTACATAATTTTTTATACAGCGCGAGTGGGAACAAAGGAAATGTGTGTATAAAAATTTAATATTTTTAGCATAAGAAAAAATATGAAAGAGAGAAAACATACAACAAGATGCAGGAAATTAAAGAACATTTTTATATATTATATTTGGTGGTAACATTTCCTAATCGTTTTGTTCTCTTATTTTATTGGTTAATGGTCTTTAATGTGAAGTCTATCTTCCACTTTATATATACCGGCATTTTATCTAATATAAACATTAAAAAGTATGTCAGTATATCTTGTTTCAGGTACACTAATTGTTTAATATAAAAATGATGTAAAAAGCAAACGAAGTTTATCACAATTGCTTTGGGTTTAAGAAGTTTTATTTTCTTATTTCATCTTATATTTTTCTTTCTTTATTCAAAATTAAGCAAGATAAAAGAAGTTGATAACGGTTAATCGAATACATGTTTGATGTTACATAGCTACCTTCTAAAAATTATAAATTTTCTTTATGTGCATTAAAAACGCCGCTGTTGTGTTTAAATTTTCCTTCCTTGTTGCATTTGATTTTCCTCCGTGTGTCTATTTTACCTTTTTATCAAGACGAAAAAGCTGAAAAATCGCAGTTACATTGTCATTTATACATATTCAAACATACATACATACATACATACATGTATTTGGAAACAAAAGTAAATACCTCTTTAAGAAAGCTCTCCAGCGAAAAAAATTATAGAGTAAAATTAACAAATAAAATGCAAAAAACAAACTTGATAATAATAAAACAAACAAAAAAAAAAGTAACCAATTGATTCCTCGTGCAATTTAAAGTCTTCATTTTTTCGGCGTTTATTTTTTTTTATTAATTCTATCATTTTTATAATGCAATTTACAGCTTATATTAAATTTATTATACATACATACATATATGAATGCATACATACGTATATTTTTTTGTAAAACACTTAACTGTTTTAAGAAGTAAAAGGAGGAGTAATAACTATGATTTTATGTTTTTATAAATGCATTAAATAATAATTTACCTTTGACCTACAAAATACAAAATAAATACATAGTACATATATATATGAATATACATACATATGTATATATATAAACGTGGAGCTCCTTTTAAATTTAAATGCAATTATAAACTTATTTTATTTTATTCATATTAATATTAAATAAAATTTGATAATTTAGTTAAAAATAATTAAATTAAATAAAGCAAAAAAATGCGTAAAATCTTAATATTTGATTGTTTTGTTTTATTTTTGTTCATAGTTTTTTTTTTGTGTAAACTATTTCATTATGTTCAAGGCAAATTCATTATGGTAATGGCAGGGAGAATTCGGCAATATTCGCCTCGATTCGCTTTAAGTTTTTGTCCATCAGAATGTCAAACTCAAAGTCAAATATTTCTTTGTTTGACATTCTCCTGTATTCTTCTGTACACGGCGAGTTAAAAACGAGAAGAAGTCAGCTGTTCACTTACCATTACCATATGAATGAATTTGCCTTGAATATGTTTTTCATGTTAAAAATGCTTATTACTATTTTTTTATTTCATGTGTTTTTGGTTTCCTTCGGTTTATAGCTTAATTATTTTCCCGACACTCTCTTCTTGAATTGTCCGTTTTTATACTCAGCTGTACTAGTACACAGAGTATTATAGTTTTGATTTCATAACGGTGGATTGTAACAGAACGAAATAATCGAGATAGATGTAGACTTATATATATCAAAATGATCAGGGTGAAAAGAGGAATCGATTGAGCCATGTCCGTCAGTCCGTACGCACTCTAACTCGCGCAAAAATTGAGCGATGAAATTTTACCCACGTGTTGAGCTCAGGCCCCTATGAAGAAATTTGGTGAAATTTTCGAAAAAGGGCGGTGCCACGCCCACTTATTAAGGGTCAAACATTGAATGTTTTATATGTCATAACTCAGAAACCGTTGAAGATATATCGATGAAATTTGGTACGCATGATATATTTACTTAGCCAAATACGTGGACGAAAAATTACCAAAATCGGTTGACGACCACGCCCACTTTTATATATGGGTATTATAAAGTGACCTAGTAAAAACATTTTAAGCGATATCTCTGTCAAATATAAAGATATAATAATATAATACAATGGCGCTATTATAATTCTGACGAGTTTTATGGCCGAGCTTCTCTCCCAATTCGAGGTGTGCTCCTTTTTGTTTTTCCTACTAATTGGGTGGACCTACAGTTTTATGCCGGCTCCGAACGGCGAATGCATTTTTTGTGAGAAGCTTTTTCATGGCAGAAATACTCTCGGAGGATATGCCAACGACTGCCGAGAGGTGACCGCTGCTCTTAAAAAACCCAATAATTGGATTTTTACTAATTAGAAAAATTGTTTTGGTGTTTGGCTCGGGCCGTGGTTTGAACCCGAGACCTCTGGCATAGCAGGCGATCACTCTACCCACTGCACCACAGCGGATAAAGATATATCATTGAAATTTTATGGCAGGAGTCCAACTATGGACATAAAACAAAAAACACAAAAATTTTGGAAAATGGGCGTGGCACCGCCTCCTTTTAGAAGCAGGAATATACGAGATTTCTTAGCCTATAACTCGACAAATAATTGAGATATTATGACCAAACTTGGTTTATACACTTCTATAACTTGTGTTAATAGACATGCACAAATTTATTGAAATCGGTTTATGACCACGCCTACTTTTTAACAAAGATATTTCTGGAACACACTTTGGGAATTTGTAACGTGACATCTTTGTAACTAGAAGTCATAAAGGAATGAAATTTTGCACAAAGAATAATATTCAAATGCTTAGTTGGATGACTGGTAAAAATGTTGAAAATGGGCGTGACTACGCCCACTTTATGCAGCACTCGCTTTATATAAAGTACACCGTGTTTCCATCAAACGCAAACAAATTATGAAAGCATACAGCTGAGTATCTAATGTTCGATTCCACTCGAACTTAGGCTTCCTTGTTTAATTTGTGTTTATAAATATGTATGTACATATCGTCGTACCATAGCACATTTAAAATTTCTGACGAAAGCTGCCATTTAAAAAATTCTGTACGAAAAGTAGCACATTTCACTTTTGCCCGACGAAAAGTAGAACTTCAAATTTTTGGCCGACGAAAAGTATCAATAATTATATACTGTTTCTTTTAAAAAAACAAATACAAAAATTTTAATTTTTCACTTTCTGAAAGTAATTTCTTGCGTCGTCTGGCTGTGCTCTTATCAAAAAAAATTATCAAAAAGAATTTCGTTTTGTTGATTATCAAAAAACAAATATTGAAAAAATTTCGTTTGGGTAGCCAACAAAAAAATGACCAAAAAATAACGTTAATAAAAAAAGAAGAAAATTCAAAGTAAAATGAAGCCGTAAAGCTGATTCCACATAAAACTTTTTCCGCTTTGCGTTACGCCGCTTTCTATGTCAAACAACGCAAAACTGAAAAACTATGCCACATTGAACGCTGCAACATCACTCAAAAAATATTTATTTTCTGAAAAATCTCTTATTCTCCGTTTTATTTACAAAAAAGTAAATAAGAAAATAAAAATCTATTAAATTATTTTTCAATTGTGTGAAATTTAAATTTGTTTATTTACATTTGAATTAAAGTGAAACTGAAAAAAAAAGTTGAGATTTGGGCAACTTTATGCTTTACGTAACTTCGGCGTTGCGTTACTTTTTGTTATGTGAGAAACCTCATATAGATACATGTATTTTAATCTCAGCTGTCACGCAGAAAGTGTCACGTAGCGCAACACAAAGTTCTATGTGGAATCAGCTTAAGCCCGAAATAATTTTTATTATTATTTTGTTTTTGATTCACAACGAAACGAAATAATTTGAATAATTTTTATTTGATATTCAACAAAACAAAAGTTTTTTGTTAATTTTTTTTTGATATTCAACAAAACAAAATTTTTTGTTGATATCGTTGTGCAGCCTTGCATTAAAATTGTTGTTATTTAAACGAAATTGATAGTTTTCGTTTGCCAAAAGTCGAACTTGCTACTTATCGTCAGCCACAAAAAATCGTATGCTAGTTTTCGTATGGTACGACGATATGTTCATAAATACATTAGCGTGGTCCTTAAATGTAGGGAGAAAA
Source organism: Urophora cardui (assembly GCA_960531455.1). Taxonomy (NCBI): domain Eukaryota; kingdom Metazoa; phylum Arthropoda; class Insecta; order Diptera; family Tephritidae; genus Urophora; species Urophora cardui. The sequence goes on along the minus strand of OY482670.1, from coordinate 107,956,584 downwards.
TACTTACATCACATTTCCTAGAATCCTCAACCCCTATGTACATATCGCTAGCTTAGAGTGCAAATTGGGTAAGTCCTTTTTTTCAAACTTTGTAGGAGAGACAAAAAACAAAAAGTAAAGAAATTTCGAAACGAAAAAAAAATTTTCTGTTCATGTAAATATATTGGACTTACACAATTTTCTTTGCTTTTCGGACTTACACAATTTGCGTATCACTGAATAACAACGAGTAGAAATGTGACAAGTATAACATACTTGTTTTGCGTGGTGTGTCAATTTGATTTTTCTAGCGTTCTACATAAAAATAAAATTTTTCATGAAATTGAACTTACACAGTTTGCACTCTAAGCTAGCGATATGTCGGTGCTACTATTGTCGAAAATATTCCATGTATGTAAATATCTGTCTGTATTTGAGTTTTTTAGTTCTTGTGATATATGTGAACGTGGGATTACCGTTGAGGGGGAGGTTAGACTGAAAAATATCGTGCACTTGATTTTTTGAGGACCACCCAAATGCATATATGTATTTTAGTTGTATTTATTCAAATTTGGCCCCTTTTTACTTTTAAAGCGTTTAAAATTTATATATATACCCCTTGTTTGTTTTTATTTTTCTGATCTACGTATGTACTTAATGTGACAAGTTTACATGGTGCTACTTAATACACTATTTTTTACATGCGTTTATACTTGCAAAAGTTAAAGGACACTCAACAACCCGAGAAATGGGTGAAACTCTGCCACACAAACCAACATACTTATGTATATAAGAAAAAACATAAAAACACATGCATGTGCATATTATACAAACAGTTTATATTTACTGTATACATATACATATGTACATAGAAATATACGTACAAGCTATGTATATTTTCCTATATTCGATGAAAAAAAGTAAAACACATTAAAAACTACATATAAATTAATACTAAAAAAATTAAAATAAAACTAATATTAACTAAGAAATACGTACGCACAGCAAACGAACTTGAACAAAAAAAACTAAAAAGTGCATCACACATTTATATTTAATTTTTTATTTTCATACATTAAAAAATTGTTGACCTATGCAAAAGAAAAAAGGTAATGAAATGAAATGACTGCAGTGTTTGTAACACTAAAATTAAGCAAGTAAAAAAGAATATTTCTTATTATTTAAGATTAATTTGTTTGAATCTGCATACTCTATTCTCTATTGACCTAAAATACGAGGTTTCTGTATATTACGAAATGAAATCTACTTATCGTCGGTGATACTACAATACGTTGCATGTCACTTTTCACTTCTTCCTGAATACACCTACATTTTTGTCAATCACAGAGATTTTGCTTTTATATATAACTTCGCTTTTATATATACTATAAAAATGTAAAAAACACCGCGAAAAGTGAAAATATATATATTTTTTTCTCCTTCCTCAAAAATTTAGTCACGGCGACATAGCACGTTTTGCAGTATTACCGACGTTATATAGTTTAATTAAAAGTTGCGATAAAAGCCCAGTTAAATTTTAATTTCTTACACTTGTGTCATATAAAAAGTCTTCCGTCTCTCTTTGGCATTTTTATTTTAGTAATCCCAATTTTATGTCTCGATCCTAAAGAATAATAAGAAAATCTGCGAGAAAAATTTGCGGGAGCCTTATTTAAAATTCAGTATTTTACTTATAAAGCCCGACTGTCAATAAAACAAACAAATTTGAGATTTATGTTTTTATATTTTTTTTGAACAATCGTCCTTACGTATGTACATATATGTATTTTTGCTCAATTTAACTAAATTTTTCCATTTTGATTTCATCGTAAAAAATTCAAATTTTAAGCTGAAGTTTTTCCTTTTTTTAAATGCTAACTAATTAACATGTACAGTTATATTTAGAGATACTATTAGACTCACTGAATTTACAAAAAAGTATTTACTATTAAAAAAAAATTATTAAAAACATCAAATAAAAAATTAAAAAAAAAAAAAACCAAACAAGATAAAAAGTAAAAATATTAAATATAATACAGAGTGTAGTTTTAAATATTAAATTTACGTTTTATGAGGAATTAAAAATTCTGTAAAATTTTTATATATGCCAACAAAAATTATAAAAGTCTACATTCAAACGTATATATAAAATAAATAAACTTATAATTTGAGAGTGTATGGCATAATGAAATGTGTTTTAACAAGGTTGGAGGTTACGACGGTCAGTGATAGGTAAATCTTTCTGGATTTCAATATAGAAATAGCGCGAGGCTATGTCAAGTCCAAATTCAAAGAACGTAAATCTTTGGATTCATGCAATTTAAAAAATTGGCCGGAAATATTCTAATTAAAAAAATTCCATTTCTTATCATTCGAATGCTCCCTGTGGTAATGTATCAAAGAACGTAAATTCAAAGAACATTTACGTTCTTTGATGTACACCACCTTTTTTTACATTTGCGTCATCCTGCAACAGCTGTTCGGTACTCGTTCATAAATATCGAGTTTGCAAAATCTTCCAGGATTGCCACTAATAAACTTTTTTTTACTCCCAACAACGTACCAAAGTACCCTACCAAATTTTTTCTCACAAACAGCAATTGGAGACATATAACAGTAATTGGAGACATTTGACATAAATGTACATATCGTCGTACCATACGAAAACTAGCACATTTAAAACTTCTGACGAAAGGTAGCACATTTGACTTTTGACTGACGAAAAGTAGCACCTTTGACTTTTGGCTGAGGAAAAATAATAGTGTATAATGTTTTTACATTTAAATTGTTGTTGTATAAACGAAGTTGATAGTTTTAGTCAGCCACAAAAAAAATCGTATGCTATTATTCGTATGGTACGCCGATATGTAGTATTTTGGCATATCTTATTTTATTTGTTCAAATTATAAAATACATGAGTATGATGTCAAAAGATTTGTTTCTTATTAAGCTACCAGGTAGCTGTCCAGTGAAATGAAAGGAATTACGCTCATAAAGAGCGTAAGGTACAGAAAGTCAAGAAACGAAAAAATTGTAAAAATTATCCAATTTTGACTGTTGGTTATTTTTTCTAAAAAACAAACATTTCATCTTCAACAACTGTTTCTTACTTTGACTTTCAACTACTTAGTGAACATTTTACTAGCTGAAATTTGGAGCTGTCATTGCTCTCTTATGTTATTTTGTTGACTCAAGAAACGATTTGCCAACCTAAACTTCGCTAACTATTCATAACTAGCTAATAAAAAACGAACCTAATTTTTGGTTTCTAATTATCGTGATATGACATTTTCAATTTGAAAATTTATTTAAATTCAAATCGTGCTAATGCTGTGGTTATGGTACCAATCAACATTGCCAATCAAAATCGGAAACATTTCGTGATTGGTGAGAGGTGGTTATGCTTACATTGATGATTGGAGCGCACATACACAACATAACACATGATTATTACTGCATAACACTTTATTACCCCCGAAACCTCGACTGCTGGCTGCCTGTTTCACACAGCAGATTTGCTGGATGTGAGAGTCCGAAAATTCTCTCACCGTCGGAGTGCACAACAACAATTTCACGGTGCTCGACCAGCAACATTGTAAGCATAACCAGGGGCCTCACTCTGTAGTTCGATTCGAACGAAAATTGGTTCGCTTTCGAGTTCTTTTCCATATATTCTATACAACACGAATGTGCTTTCGAATCGAATTTCCCTTTCGAATCGAACTACAGAGTGAGGGCCCAGGCCATAACAAATACCGTATGAAAAGCCCACAAACGGTAATCCTCAAAACTTGTCAAATGTTACGAGCAATTCTATTCGTTATCATTATTTACTAAAAAAATTGATATCAGGGGATCGAAGACAGTTTATAAATAAAAAAAGGAAATAATTACATTAAAGATTTAGTTAATGTTTGTAATTTATTTAGTGTTTAACGCAAAAACCAAAGAAAAGTAAACAAAAAGACAGAAGGAAAGAAACGCAGCAGCAGCAACGGTTATCGAAAAATGGAAGATCGTAAGTTGAAGATTGGGGACATTGATAAAAAATGCAATTTTTAAGTACTTAATTTAGTAGCACATATTAAAGCTGTTATACCTTGGCACTTGTAAATATGTGCATATATACACGGCACATTTTTACCTGATAAAAGGTTTGTAATATAATTTCCCTTTTTTTTAGTGGATTAAGAATATTTGAGGCACCACCTTTGTTTTTGTTCGTCACAAGTGAGTCACAACGACTTTGACCGGCCGTATGTGTAATAAATACATACATATTTATAAAGTAAATTATTTTACATATTTTATACACAAAATTTCTCCAAACGCATAATTTAATATTCGCGTGTTAGCAAAATGACATACATAATACATGTATGTGTAATAACCACCTTAAAATTATTTAGATTACGTGGCATTGTTTTACTCCACATATCATCTGTGTGGAATCTGCTTGAATGAAAACCCAAATATCCACATAAATAAAAAATATAAATAACAGAAAAAAGATACAAAAATAGCGTATAGGTGGGCGTCAATTGGTTCCCTTTCACCCGATATCGCCATTGTCATAATGTCTTCAAACCGCCGAAGCTCTTTGTTTAATCTTTGTTTTGCAAAAAGGTACTTTGTAGCATATTAGACTTTTCAAGAAAAAATAAACTTAATTTTACTTAAGGTAATTCCATGTGGACAAAATATTCAAAAAATATATACGTTGAAAAGTAATTACTTATAAGTAGATAAACCTCCGTAACCTTTTTAAAAATTAGAGTACATGAAAATTGACTACAAAGTTCCTTTCGGAATTATAATTCCTCGGAAGGGAATGCATTCTCCATTCCTTTTGAAATTCCTTTCTATAAGTTCAGATTTCCTGAGGTATTTTTCTTGCATAATGATGATATGCCTTTGACAAAACAATAAATTCAAAAAAGCTGAGAACAATAGCTTGATTTCTCACAGTCCATTGCATATTTGAAAGCTACATGCAAAAATTGGATATCTGCTATATGATGATGATTTTTTGATATAGAAGATAAGGTGGTAGACCACTTGTACCCCGAGTCTGAAGACAAATCTGGGCTTTTATCATTTTTTCTCACCAATTTAGCCCTTCTGATACCGAATGCAGTGCCTACGCAAATTCATGGATACTAATACTAGAGGAAGTTTAAACTTTTTTCGCTTACTCGCTTAATTCTTCCGTTTCGGGTTCGTATTCGTATTTGATCATTTAGGCCATAGACCGCCAAAAGTTGCCCGCACGGGCAAATTATAAGCATCACACACATTCTAACCAATGTAACGCAAATCGTTCTGCGCTCACCAGCACAAATTCTCTCAATTTTGCCGTATTGTGATCTAGGTCTACTTTTGACTCATATCTGTTGGCCTAACCTAGGCTTCACAGTGAAAGGAGCTCTGCGTTAAGGCCGTGCTAAATACTTTTCATTTAATACCACTATCGCTCAGAAAAATTCCTGGATTACCCGGATCCACGAATTGACCCATACGGAATGGACTTGGCATCACAATAAAAATAGCTCTGGAGCTCTATGTTGAACTGAGAACTGCATTCCAAAAACACAATTCCATGAATTGGAATTGCATGGAATGCATTCCTTAAAAACTCACAGAAATGTGTAGCGCAATAACGAAATCTGGTTTGAGTATTGCGTGTGTGATGATGTTGTTGTTATATTAGCAGTTCTAACAAACTATCGTCAATCTCATCTAACGGAAGAACCAGAAATGTGGCAGCTTCTTTGGGGTTTGTCCTGAGACACTTGGTGTTAGATGAGTTGGTTTTGACAATTGAAACGGGAAAGTATAAATTCATATTGGGAATGTATAAGTTGATATTGAGAAATATAAATTCGTAATTGAGAATGTGTAATTTCAAATTGGGAAATGTAACCTCGTTTCGAATTTCAATTTTCTCATTTTGAACTTACATTTCCCAATTTGAAATTACGCATTCTCAATACGAATTTATATTTCTCAATATCAACTTATACATTCCCAATATGAATTTATACTTTCCCATTTGAATTTCGGTTTTCTCATTATACTCAGCTGTACTAGTACACAGAGTATTATAGTTTTAATCACATAACGGTGGATTGTAACACCATAAAATAATCGAGATAGATATTGACTTATATATATCAAATTGATCAGGGTGAAAAAAGAAATCGATTGAGCCATGTCCGTCCGTCCGTCTGTCCGTCTGTCCGTCCGTCCGTCTGTCCGTCTGTCTGTCTGTCCGTCTGTCTGTCTGTACGCACGATGATCGCGCAAAAATTGAAATATTTTGATGAAATTTGGAATGCAAGTTGGTATCAAGACTGGAACGGATGGTATTGAAAATGGGCGAAATCGGACCATGACCACGCCCACTTCCCCTATATAGTAAAAATCGGAAATTTTGTATCTCAGTCACTAATAGAGCTAGAGTGATAAAATTTCACCCACGTGTGGAGCCCAGGCCTTTATGAAGAAATTTGGTGAGATTTTGAAAAATGGGCGGTGCCACGCCCACTTATTAAGGGCCAAACATTGAAAATTTTATATGTCATAACTCAGAAACCGTTGAAGATATATCGATGAAATTCGGTAGGCGTGATATACTTACTTAGGCAAATGTTTGGACGAAAAATTGCCAAAATCGGTTAACGACCACGCCCACTTTTATATATGGGTATTATAAAGTGGCCTAATAAAAACATTTTAAGCGATATCTCTGTCAAATATAAAGGTATATCATTGAAATTTCATGGCAGGAGTCCAACTATGGACATAAAACAAAAAACACAAAAATTTTGGAAAATGGGCGTGGCACCGCCTCTTTTTATAAACAGGAATATACGAGATTTCTGAGCCCATAACTCGACAAATAATTTATATAGGTATAATGACGAAACTTGGTGTGTACACTTTTATTAGTTGTGGTAATACATGTTCAAAATTTTAGCGAAATCGGTTGGCGACCACGCCCACTTTTATATATGGGAACTATAAAGGGGCCTAATAAAAATATTTTAAGCGATATCTTTGTCAAATATAAAGATAATTCATTCAAATTTTGTGGCATGAGTTCCACAATAGACCGGAAACAAAAAATATAAAAATTTGGAAAACGGGCGTGGCACCGCCTCTTTTTAGACAAAGGAATATACGAAATTTCGGAGCCCATAACTCGACAAATAATTGAGACATTAAGACGAAACTTGGTTTATACACTTTTATAACTTGTGCTAATAGACACGCAAAAATTTATTCAAATCGGTTTATGACCACGCCTACTTTTTAACAAAGATATTTCTACAACACCCTTTGGGAATTTGTAACGTGACATCTTTGCAATTAGAAGTCATAAAGGAATGAAATTTTGCACAAAGAATAATATTCATATGCTTAGTTGGATGACTGATAAAAATGTTGAAAATGGGCGTGGCTACGCCTACTTTATGCAGCACTCGCTTTATATAAAATACACCGTGTTTTAATCAAACGCAAACAAACAATGAAACCATACAGCTGAGTATCTAATGTTCGATTCCACTCGAACTTAGGCTTCCTTACTTGTTTTGAACTTACATTTCTCAATATAATCTTACATGTTCTCAATACGATCTTACATATTCTCATTATGGACTTGAAAAGGTGTAGAAATACAAAATTTATATAAAAATACAAATGTTGGTATGTACTTACATTACTTCTTTGCTAAGCGAAATTCTCTTCATTATACCTATAAAATAAATAACTGTGCCATACAAACATACATACCAACATATTACGTGAGATCTTGGCAGCAGACTTTTGCTGTTTTGTTACTTAGTTGTACGTATGTATGTATATCTGTTTAATTTTTTTGTGGTTATTACTGTTGTTGTTGTTGCTGCGGTTGTTGGTTTTTTCTGGTCTCTTTGCTGTTGTGTTTAGCCAAATCATGGCTTAGCAGCAGTTTTGCTGGTTTTGTTTGTACGGCTATTTGGTAAGGTGGTGAAGCTGCTGCTGATTATTTAAATATGTACATCAAACACGTTTTAGCCAACCAACCAACAAACCAACCAAACGACCAACAATAAAGTAAGCTCTCGCAGCTATGGACGGCTGTCGCGTTTGTGCGCAGTGGGGAGCGTGTTGAATGCGAAGCAGCAATGGTTTGGAGTTGCCGACATAAATTGGTAATTCGTGGTTAGGGTTGCCAGATATCTTTCCCGAAAAAATCAGTACATTACACTGGTCGACAAAATTTCAACAAATTTTTGTTACAGAAATAAAATTCTACTTTTCTGAAGGATTTCGGTGCGCTGAATCCTAATCTGAAGTCAGATTTTCGGTAATACGTACAGTTTTTGAGATATTCATGCCCAAAGAGGCGAAAAACGCGTTTTTTGACGATATTCACTCCTCAATATCTTTTAAATTGCTTACTTATTTTAAAAATTGAATAAAGCTATTGAAAGCTCGGCCATTTCTCTTGAAGACAACGTTTTAATTTTTCGGATATCTAATTTACGTATATAGAAATATATGTTTTTGTACAATAAAGTATTTTTCGTCGAAATCAATGGCAGCATTTGTAGCATGTTATAGGCGCAATCAAATTTTGTAGTTGCTCAGCAGAACTATTTTTTTACGAAGCCACTTCCATACGTCCATAATATAATAAACTGCCTAAAAGCGTGCTTCAAAATTTTTAATTCATTTTGTATGGAGAAAATATTGCAAAACTAATGAAGCTTAATATGCAATATTGCAAGTTACAAGAAAGATATCTGAAATATTAAAACGGTTTCTTCAAGAAAAATGTCCGCGCTTTCAATAACTTTAATGAATTTTTAAAAGAAGTAAGTATTTTAAAAGATATTGAGGAGTGAATATAGCCAAAAAACGTGTTTTTCGCCTCTTTGGGCATGAATATCTAAAAAACTGTACGTATTACAGAAAATCTGACTTCAGATTCGGATTCAGCGCACCAAAATCCTTCACAAAAGCAGAATTTTATTTCTGTAACAAAAACTTGTCGACCAGTGTTACCTTCCAAAAACAAAAAACAATATATGCGGAGAAAATCATTTTTATTACTGGCATTTTGTTCTTGTTTCCAACCATGTTACAACCATGTTTCTATGGCATTTAAAGTTTGCGTTGCTTCCCCCTTCCTAATTGTTTCATGATGCTTACCAGCAAAACACCGATGAAATTGGGACACATTTTCGTCATCGGTGAGAGGTGGTTACGCTTAAATCGATGATTAGAGCGCACATACACAACACATTATTACCCCGAAACCTCGGGTGCTGGGTGCTTGTTTCACCCAGCAAATTTGATCGATGTGAAAATTCTCTCACTCGTCGGAGTGCACAACAACAATTACACGTTGCTCGTCGAGTATTGTCGTAAGCATACCCTGCAAAAAATGCGATTAATCCGGGACGTGTCCGGGATAAATCGCAAGGGAGCATGCGAGTAATACAATTTTACATCCCTTTATATGGAGTGAATTGATCGCATTTGTTCGAGCATGTCCTATGAAGAGACTAATTGTTCAACTTGTATACCCGAACGGGTACCAATGTAGATTTTTCCTTAAAAATTGTAAATGTTCATGCATATTTAAATAAAGATTATATAATGTTTTACTTTTGTAAAAAATCTCATTAAATAAATTTAAAAAATTGTAAGTTTTGAGTATGCATTATATGAGCGTAATGTAAAGGATTTTTTCATAGGATATTTTAGGCAACATTTTGTTAAAATTGTTATTAAAAAAGGGTGTTCAATTCGTTTTACCGGTTGTTCTACAATTTTTTAAATACATAGCATATTTTTGTAAAATGTCTACATTTAAGGAATCTAGATTTGTACCCGTTCGGAATGAAAGCGATTAATCTACATTTATACCCGTTCGGGATAAAATCGATTAATATACATTTATACCCGTTAGGGAACAATTGGTCTACAATTAGTGTACATTTATACCCGTTCGAGAACAATTGGTCTACAATTAGTCTACATTTATACCCGTACGGGAACAATCGGGGACTAATTGTGGACCGATTGTTCTCGAAAGAGATCAATCGAGGACAAATCTCTTTCGGGATTGATCGCACATTTTTTTGCAGGGTAACCACAGTATTACAAACGTCAAATGAAAACAGTTGGAAAATTAAAAACAGTGTATGGTGATAAAAATGATTTTTTTAAGTGTCGGCTAAAAATCAGTACAAAATCCAAAAAATCAGCATTTCTTAAGGTTTTTAAAACCATCAGTACGCAGCACGAAAAATCAGTATTGTACTGATCAAATCAGTACGTCTGGCAACCCTATTCGTGGTCGTTGTTCTTGTATATTTTCCATCACCCCTGTAAAAAAATGTGCGATCAATCCCGAACGAGATTTGTCCTCGATTGATCTCTTTCGAGAACAATCGGTCCACAATTAGTCCCCAATTGTTCCCGTACGGGTATAAATGTAGACTAATTGTAGACCAATTGTTCCCGAACGGGTATAAATGTAGACTAATTGTAGACCAATTGTTCCCTTACGGGTATAAATTTAGATTAATCGCTTTCATCCCCAACGGGTATAAATGTAGATTAATCGCTTTCATTCCGAAAGGGTACAAATCTAGATTCCTTAAATGTAGACATTTTACAAAAATATGCAATGTATTTAAAAAATTGTAGAACAACCGGTAAAACGAATTTAACTCCCTTTTTTAATAACAATTTAAACAAAATGTTGCCTAAAATATCCTATGAAAAAATCCTTTACATTACGCCCATATAATGCATACTCAAAACTTACAATTTTTTAAATTTATTTATTGAGATTTTTTACAAAAGTAAAACATTATATAATCTTTATTTAAATATGCATGAACATTTACAATTTTTAAGGAAAAATCTACATTGGTACCCGTTCGGGTATACAAGTTGAACAATTAGTCTCTTCATAGGACATGCTCGAACAAATGCGATCAATTCACTCCATATAAAGGGATGTAAAATTGTATTAGTCGCATGCTCCCTTGCGATTGATCCCGGACACGTCCCGGATTAATCGCATTTTTTGCAGGGACTGAGCACACTACTAGACAATACAATATAGAGTAGCTGATTTATGTGGCATAAATATAATAATATAATATTA